>PPHD01010821.1:7489-19318 GCA_002909625.1 Bambusicola thoracicus | reverse complement strand
ATTCTCTGCTATGAAGTATGTGCTCGCTCTCTCTATTACAGCTTATATTTAATAAACGAGGAACAGGAACCCTGTTTATGTTTATTCATAACAAGTTTAGGTGTTACTTTTGAAGATAAAGAAATGAGTTTGATGATACACAATATCAGCTACACGCTCTGCACTGATAGCAAACTTTAGCAATCAAGGAAAGATAAAAAGGTTTTGCAGAATTTAATCACATACTTCAAAGTAGGCTTAAGAACATATATTTCAGAAATTGAGATAAAATATGAATGTTTAATTTATCTTCTTTCTTTTTTACTATGAGTGTTTCTGATTCTGTTGTTAATAACCTCATTGCTTGTCAGCCAGCACCTCTGGTAAGACTGGTAATCTTCGAAGTGGAAAAGTCAGGATGAAGGGCAACTGTCACAGAATGAAATACAATTTTTTGGAAGACTTAAATTCATGTTTTTTCTACATGTCTTACTGAAATGAAATTCTGGTATGTTTTGATAGAATTGTCAGAGACCCCCTTCTCTTTCCATTCTGCAGCTATAAAAGTGTCAAACTGAGAATAAGAGCTGACCTATGTTTGTATATTTCAGAATCCCAAAACTCCTTCTCCAGTGTGAGGACTGACAGCAGACTATGCCTGGTCACAAAGTAGTTTATTTTTGAAGGGACAAACATGGAGGAAACCTCTTGATTTATTTTAGCTTTTGTTTAGCTTTTCTCTCTGCTGGTTACAAAAAGGTGATCATGATAGAACAAGGGAAAATCAAAGAACAAGGGATTAACGTCTCAGCGGCAAACAGTCAATCTGCTAGTTAGTGCAGAAAGCTGTTAGCTTGTGGTAAAAGGCTCTGTGGGCCTCCAACACTGTCACCATGGGTTTGTGCAAATGAAGGTGCTACATTTACTATTTTAGGTCTTGCAGTTTTGAGTCTTGTTCTTTCTTTGGTGTTCAAAACTAAGTGATGGAAACAGAGGTGGAAATACTGCACATCTGTACAGCATACATCTCATTCTCTACTTTTCAGAGACAGAGGAAAAAGTCAGGCTTAGTAATGTGCCCTAGAAGCTGCTGAGGGCCAATGTCTTCATGAGGGACTGGGGGCTGGGCCTGCCGGCTCGAAGTGCCAGCCAAAGAGTAGAGCAGGTTCACTTTGCGGGGAGAACATGAGAACCATCTGAAAATTCATTGCAGATTAACATTATTATATAACATCCAGCCTGTGGCCGGTTTAAAGTAATCATTGTAAAATATTTCCTTACATATTAGCAGGCATTGTTCAGACAAACAAACACTAATATTCTGAGTGACTGGAGGAGTTGGACCATGTAAAGGATATCAGTCTAAAGGTCAGCCTTAGAACTTGAAATTCAAGCACAGTTTTAAAAACAGAAGGCTCAGGAATTGTAACATTGCGCATATATATTAGGTCTGAAGAGCAGGTCTGCTATTTTGGCATATTAGTAGAGCTAAGTGACCTCCTGCTGCGTTTTGGGTCTGTGTAATGCCAGCTCTTCAGTATGTCTGGCTTCTTTCCTAACACTGCCTCATTATACTTTCTGAAAAGGAAGACATACTTCCTAGAAGCTACCTACAAGGTGGTTTGGATTAGCCTCCTTTTTTTTCCCAGTTTTTTTACGTTTTCCTTTTTGTTTTGTTCTTCTCATGGCAGCAGAAAGCATGGGCTCCCGTGAGAATTCCTCTGGGCTACAGTTCATTTACAGCTGATTTTAGAGACAGTGCAAAAAGAGTACTTTGATTCAGAGCATGTCTGCTACCTTCCTGACTGAAACAAGGAAGTGCATAAATCCAGATATTAAAATAAATAGACAAAAAACCAGATGTTTTACTAAAGCTCTAGAACCTTAAAATCTTTGTTTGTTCTGTGTTTTACCTGATTATCTGAACATGTTCTCACTTTCCTTGCAAACAACTGCAAAGAGAAGTGCAAACAGACAAAGGGAACAGCAAAGAGGATTTTAAAAATGCATGCAATTACAGAGGAGTTTAGACAGAGAAAATCCTTCCCTTTGGCTACTGTGTTTAAAGTGAATTGCTGCAAATACTGTACTGTGTAAGTAGTGACTTACCTCTACACATTGTTTTGCAAGAGATGTGAGGCTGGTAGGATAGGCTAATTGTTTCATTTTGTTGCAATAAGATGTGGGGCACATGGAGTCCTTCCCTTTGTTGTCTTTCATTTCCATGAGAGACCAATGGCGGTAGAACAGAAAAATGTGACTTGATAAACCTGGAAATAGCTGTTTTCTCTAGTCCCCTTCTGAGACTATGTGGCCTTTGTAGCACTTGGAATTCTGTATGATTAGAAGAAAAAGCTAAATAATTTGACACAACAAAGCAGTACACAACTTCAGCTGCTAACAATGACTTAGTAGCTTGCCTGTCTTTCCAGAATCTGACAAGTGCCTGAGGAAAGGCAAACAACTCCTATTGTGAAAAGGAAGGAAGGAGTATTAACTGCAGTTGATTTTGAAAGGAAAAAAGAAAGTCTTTGCATGAAAAATGAAAATAGAAATGCAAATCAGCTCCAAATACTTAACATATCTGATAAACAATCGTATAAAAATAGCAAGTGGAGACATTAAAGACCTTCAGACATTCTGCATTCGTATTTACTGTTAGAATAGCCTTGCTTAATTTAGGAATAAGTGTTTACACTGCTGGACACGAACATATATTCTCCCTGGTCAGGTAGACATTTCTGTGGCTCATGGAAGCATCAGCTCCTAAACTTCAGGATTTTAGGCACACAAATGATTAAAATCATACCACGAGAACTGAAAATATGTTCATAGGCTAAAATATTGCTCAACATTTCCTGAAGCACAAGGAAAAAAGTGTGACATGAAGAATTAAAGATGTGGGGGAAAAAGAGAGGAAGAAGAACATTGTTTAATCATAGTGTGTTGTTCAGTGGTGTCTGCACAGATAATCTATTTTAGCTGATTGTGCCCATCTACTTAAATGGTTGTTTTCTGATAGCTATATTTCAGCTATTCAACAGTCTAGAAAAGCATCTCTGCTCTATCACCTCTACAGGTACTAACTCCAGAGTAATTTATATAGCGTAACTTATAAGAAAGCGTGACAAAAGCAAATAATATTGAATCTGCTGACCCTAATGTGGATCACCTATTTTAAAATATTTATTTTAAAAGAAGGGACGTACCGCTCCAGTTTGCAGAGTCTCTACTTCTGTAGGATAACTAACCAATAGGTCAGTTATGTGTTGTTGCTTTTTTTCCTGTTGTGGTATTTCTCTGTAACATGCACATTTTTGAAAATACAGGCACCTTCTCTGCATTTATCCATGTCCCTTACAGTAGAGCTACTGTTTCAGAATGCTCCATGGAAACAGAAGCAATAATGCACAGTGTGACTTGAATTTCAATTTCCAGACAAGGCATTGCAAGTGTTAAAATTTCAGCTTAACCTGTTGTGCAAACAGATGTCATAACAACACATACATTCCTTTCCAGCTATGGTCTGCCAAAGGAAAAAAGAAATTCTAAAGGGAAATCTTAAAAAAAGCTTTAGCATGAGATCAGATCCGGTTTAACGTTTTTGTTTGCAACTATATGTTATGATCATAATGTTCTCCAGCTTTCTTAAACTCCAGTCACCAAACATAACCCAATGGCAGTGAATTACCTGGATGTCTTGCAGCTGCAAAATAAAAATTGATGTTACGATCTTGGATCAGCCTTCTAGTTCACTATCATTAGCTAAAATAGTGTTTTCTCTTGAGAAAACATAAACTCTTCTTATTTCAGTAGGGTGGCTACAGGACTCTTCCTCAAATAGTAAACATGTCTAGTAAATATTAAACTATTGTTCTTTCCCTTTAATAGGAAGTGTTTTATTACTACTTACATCTTTGAGCTTAATGCATTCATTAATCAGCATATCAAGTAATGGCATAAAACTTTAATAACACACATAGATAGAAACAGGTGATTTTCATTCAAATAGCTGAACTATAACACAGAAATGCTGTAGTTAATATTAGCCCCGCTTCTCTGTTGCAGACTGAGGAGATGAATTATATACCTGAACTTTTATTCCTCCATCAGCTTGCTCATTTCTGCCCCAAACCAATCTGAACAAGGCATTCAAGACTGCCTTTAAGGAGTTATCCTCTGCTGTGTCCAGTGGCTACCTGGTGTTTGCAAAAGCTTTCTGTACTTTGCCTCACAGTTTACATAGAAGAGCTATGATATTTCAGTGGAAATGGCAACGTTCTGCATCTAAAGGAAAATGAACAAAGAAAATCTCAAATAGTTGGTGTTATAACAGGGCACAAGACTCAGAAGCAATAGAACTGTGCTTTTTTTTTTTGTTGTTTTTGTTGTTGTTGTTGTTGTTGTTTGTTTCTTTCTTTCTTTCTTCAAGTAGACTTGAAACTTTGTTGAGAAATGAAAAGCTGATTCCTTCCCTCTGCACGCAAGTATGGTGGTTCTGAAGAGCTGCCTCCGGCCTCCCTGAGCAAACTACAGATTTGAATTCCCATCTACTTACTCTGACACCTCCCACAATGCACATTTATTTTTTCTTATTGAAACGCAACACATGATAAGTTATCCTGATATCCTCACTTTTTTAATGTGTAAAACAATAGCTTCATGGAAGTCCTCATTTTCAAGGGATGAGACATGATTTCTGAGGCTTTTTCCTCTCAGAAACTTAATTTGTCCTCTTTTTCTTTTGACAGCCTATTTATCTCACCTTGGCTAAATCATCTATATAGATAATTATTCATATTCCAGTTGTCAGAAGGGTCTGCTATTTTATGTTTCCTTAGCATAGGTTAGAAATAAGTAAATTAATATTCTTCCAAGCTGAAATTATCATTTATTATAGTCTGTTATGTTGTATTTCATTCTCTGTATAGTCAAGAATACAAAGCCAGCACTTTTTCTCCAAAACTTTGATATGATTTTTACAGTTTTCCCTCTCACATTATGTCTCTCTCTTTTTTCTTTTTTTCCCTCAGTCTAATTCCAGTGTGCTTTGCATATGTCCTGCCCTAGTCATAACAAACCTCCATCAAGTAGCCATCTGGGAAGCCCACATTGTGCTTTCAGTTACGAAGGACAAGTCTCCTGCAGGAGTTCTCTTTCTCAGTCCAATAAGAAGAGTATTAGAGATTTCCTCTAGGAATCTTCCTAGCAGTAGTGACTGTCGGTTTGGAGTGTCTGTGGATAAAATATAGTCCAGTTAGCTAGAATGTATTTGCCTATTTGCTCCTAAGTTGAAAGGGCAGGAGTCAAGATAAACATTTCCTTGCAGGTTTTTCTACAAGTCTGTTTCTATACTTTTCCATTCAAATTTAAAACACTCCTTGCAGAGGAAATCTAGGTATCTTTGCATACTTAAAAACAAATGAAAAGCTCTCATATTACTTTCCAATTGTAGGTGGTATCTCACTCTGTGTACCCGAGAAAAGCCCTTAAAGAGTGATGAAATATGTCTGAGCTGTTTAAAGAAGAATTGTATTGCCATTTAAGTTACTGTTATGACCTGAGTGTTACTTTGTCTGATCCTAATATTAATTTAGAACGTTATGGGGAAAAAAGTTTACTTATAATTTATCTTTTTGTATTATAATCAGTGGTGTATTTCAGCATGCCAATCTGTATGTTTCTGGGATATGTCTTCAGACAGTTGTATTTTTATACTCAAAATTCCCTCTCATGACCTAGTCTCCATTTATTTGTAATGTTTTCCTACTAGTTATCTGAGACCAGAGAAAAACCTAGAATACGGTGTACTGATTAGTGAAATTTGTCCAAACTGTGTCACTCTGTATTATTTTGTGAATTGTTCCATCTTAATAGTAGCAACTGAAACATTTGCTTAAAATCATATATCCTGTTTTGAAAACTGGAAGCTAAAGAGCAGCTAGGCTTTCAGGGCAAACATTCAGCTTGTGCACATTTCATATAAGGAGGTGAGCTTAGTTTTTAAAAGCGCAGTCTGTCAGAGCTTGGTCATGCACCAGGGGCAGACCAAGAATACAGCAAAATACAAGCAATCTGAAAATCACATTTCTCTTCTGGCCATGTCATTTGTTTGTTTTTCTCTCATCCAGCTCTCTAAAGGATTGCTAAGGCTTCTGTAAATGTCAGAAGTTTATGTCATAGTGTTCAGCACTCCATAAAGCCTTGCACATCTTCTGTGTTCACATGGTACTTAATTATTATTCAAAGTCAGTTAGAAATTTCCTACATGAAGATGTAGCAGTTCTTCTAGGTAAAAATAAACACAGTTATGCCGCTTGAGATGTTTATTAAGGCAATGGTGTGGATATTTTTTTTCATTATTTAGACATTATTTTGCTCCTATTAGTTCTAATAGTAGCTTTCCTACTCAAAATAACGGAGCTTGTAATGTTAAAATCAATTACACTACAGTATTCCTTACAGATATCCTGGATGAGATATACTATCCTTGCTCTGCAGGTCTCATTTCAAACTTCGAAGGCTACAATACGAATTCAATACATGTAGGCATTAAGAATTAACACGAGATATAAAGTCTCTCTGGTTGTGATCATAAAATGTCAGCCATGTAGTAGCCTAGAGTTCTGTTAGCACAGTAAACTAGGATGCAATGAGAAATATTTCAGGGGGACTTATTTTGGTAAAACTTAGAAGTAGTATTATGACCTTGGATGGTCTAGATTTATTATTAAACTTAGGTGTTTCCTATATCCTGTTGGTCCTGTGTATATGGAATACATATGAGGAGTGGCTGAAATCCCTTAGTTCTTTTCAGCTCGAAGAAGAGAAGACTGAGGAGATACCTCATCCCCTATGGTTTCTTCACAAGGGGGAGCATGGGAATAGGCACTGATCTCCTTTCTCTGAAGACAGTGATAGAACCATGGGAATGACATGAAGCTGCAATAAAGGATGGTCAGGCTGGATACTGGGAAAGGGTTCTTCTCTGAGAGGGTGGTAGGGCACTGGAGCAGGTTCCTCAAGGCTGTGGTCATAGCACTGAGCTTGCTGGAGCTCAGAAAGTGTCTGGACAATACTCTCAGACATATAGTTTAGTTTTTTGGGTGATTTTGTGTTGAGTCAGGAGTTGGGACATTCTATTAGGCATATGCACATATGTATGTATTTCACTTGAAGTTTCAGCTGTACTAAAGCTACTCATACAGATTGAAAGAAAAAGACAATTCTGAGTTCTTAGACACTGTTTTACTGTAATCATGATGGCCTAACTCAATTTCAGCCCTTTCCTGCCTGGATCAGCATGGAGCTGGATCAGCCTATGCCATTCTTTTATGTGAGACAAAAATGAGAGCATTACAGCAAATACTATTGCTACCTCTAAAGCATTGCTGCATGAGGTCTCATTCTAAGAAGGGACTTCAGAATAGGTGTGACAAGCTAGAACAGTGAAAAGCACATGGGTGAGATGTTTTTGCCAGTGAAAGAGGATGGAGGTGTAGAACTGGGGAAAAGTCCACTGCCCAAACCAGAAATTCACTCACTCTTAAGATTAAAACTCAGACTGCTTAGGAATTACAGCATTATATATAATTTTGAAAGGTCTTTTTCTTCCTGAAAATCAGATAGTTTTAAAGTGCCAATCTATTTTCTGAAATAAGGGATTCTGCCTTTTCTTTCCCTGTTTTTCCCCCATTGATTTCTTTGGCCTGAAATTGTGAGGATTATAAAATCTCAGATGATTTCATTTGATTTTGACCAGATTGCAGGTTAAAAATTAAAAGTGGGACCAAAAAAAATTTTATTTTGTTTTGTTTTTCTGGTAAACTGCTTTATTTTTCTCATGCTTAATTTATTATGAGATGACTTTAGTTTAATATAGTGTAGCTATATTTGCTTCTAAATTACATTCATCTTATATGACTCATATTGTGGAGGCACAAGGTACATTATAAAGTGCGTTCAAAAGAATTGTCTTCAGATACTGATCAGCTTTTTGAAGGAAAGGGAGAATTTGTGAATGTAGAACTCCAGCAACTTGAACCCTGGGAGTCAGCACTAATTCTTCTGTTGATACATTCCTTTCGGTAAAGCAAAACATAGTTAAGAGCATATAATATGCACAAGCACAAAGAAATACCCGATTCCCATTTTTTTTACCCTTTGCTAATATCAAGGTGTCTTTGCTGTTGATAGTTCATAGTGAAGTGCAGAACAATCTTTTTTGAAGAGTAAACAAACACCAGAGTATCAAACTGTTTTGGTTTAAGGACATGCAAAGGCAGTGAAATAAAGGGAAGACATTTTTCTTATTACTGGTACTTCTCCAAGAAAGGTTGTTGTTTTTATCAAGTGGAAAAATGTCACATTTATCCAGTATTCCCTACAGCATTGATCCAGTCTATTGCATGTTTGGAGAGTCAGTGCAGTTCAGCCACAACAAATTGTAAAGCTTCGTATAAAGCTATCCAGTCCCTAAAGATTCTCATTTGGCACTTTTGCCTCAAGAAGTCCGTGGAGGCAATGGACTTGCAGAAGTTTAAGGTGTTTACAGACTGTATGTCAGCTACTACAGTATTTCCTAGAATACTGCTTATTCCTTTTGGCTAACTTTTCCATACCTGAGTGTGTCAGGGCAGTCACCTGACTACATTAAAAAATGATAGAGAAAGAAGGTCTTTATCTGCTTCTGTTCTTGTTTATTTTATTATTTTTTTTTAAATCTATTTTATGAAACTTTTTTTTGCTTAAATTCTTTCTTTGTTCTAGCATAACAAATAACCCTCATCCCAAACCCAGGTTTGTTTTTAGACTATGTTAGCCTATTTGCCTTGATTTATTGTAAAAAGGCTGGGTGGTCAGTGAAGTAGCTATATATATATACGTGTTTGAATTTGAGAAAGTTCAGAAAGAAGATCATTCACACTGCTTTAGGGCTCAAGATGTGAGCAGTTAAGCTTCCTTTTTGTCTTCAGGAGGAATATAATGACCATAGCTTTTCTAAGAACTGTACTCATTGCTCAGTGAACTCCGTAACTTGAACTGAAATCTTGCCACTTGAAAAATACAGTGTTTTGCACTTTGCTTCCAAAGAATTATGTGCTGTTTCTTAACAGTTTTTAATCACCTTTGAAAAAGTGTTAGGGAGATATTCAACTTTGCAGGTAAGACTGCACTTCTTTGGGTATGACACAATGTACATAAACACAATGCATACGTGGCACACTATCATAATCTGTTAGCTTATATGCTGAATAAAGCTAGAGAGAGGGTGACATGATTTAGTAATACTTCAGTATGCATCAGTGTACTTATTTTGCATCTTTGGAGAATTTGCATGATGGTTGTAAGTGCCTATGTAATCTGAGGCTGTCTTCATTGCTAGTCTTATGTTAACAAGATTATGCTAAAAGGAAGTCGACTGATGCTCCTATCTCACTGTCATTCTGCCATGCAGACAAGCTTTTTTTCCTCTACTGGACTGAATATGACGGAGTGGTTTCTTTCTTTCCTTCTTTCCTTCTTTCTTTCTTTCCTTCTTCACGAAAAGAGTCCCTGAATCACAGAAAAGCTTTCCAGACTGATGTTTAGGTCATAGTTCTCCTCTGTCTGTAATTATTTATAACATGTGAAATGGTTTCAACAGCAGAGAGTGGGAGCTTTAAAAAAATAATCAAACAGACTTACTCCAAAATACCTCTTATGGGTTTGAATTCTCTCAGATGAAGGTGGGAACAAGGCCTGTGTCTCACAAATTTGCGGTAATTGCAATGATTACTGGACTGATTATTTATTATAAGGTGGTGTTATATCATTATTGGTAAATCTGTCCTTCAGAATCATTAGTTATGGAAAATTATTTCATTGAATTTCTGCATTTCTTTTTGGATAACTCACACAGTCTTTTTAATGCAAACACTGTATTCATTCGGGAATGTGCAGCTCTAGTTTCAGTGTAAGAACTTGATTTTCTAGGGATCAGCACTCTGTGGGTACCAGTCGTTGTTTGTATACATTGTTGACTTTATAAGTAAACATAATTTTTACAGAAAACACGCCATGCTAAAATATTTATCTGATGATTTCATAAATCACCTTATATGTAATTAAAATGCTTTCCATTTGAAGGAGGCCCACAGAAATACAAAGTCATTTTAATTGCCTTTGAGGCTTTGCCACTGGCTTAAAAATAAAGTGTCCTGTTTGAATGAAAATAATATATTTTTTTTTCAATGATACTATCAACTGTGGGTATAAACTGGCTTTTCACCATGACTTTACTAATTACAATAGAAAAGCTAATAGAACTTAAAGTCTGGTTTCACGTAAGCTTTTATTAGAGAAAGTCAGAGGAAATTTGCATAACAAAATCCTTCAATACATTATTCTCATTATTACTACTACTACTGCTACTACTTCTCCTATATCAGTTAATACTCAGTTTCCCTTTCCTCTAGGTGGAGTCAGCCTTTTCTCCTTTGGGCAAATTTTGTATGTACATCCACTTTCCTTTTCGTGTATGTGCTAAGACTGAATGATTAAAGGAAAGTGGGCTTTCATCTCTGTAATTTACACTTGCATGAAGCATAAAATGTGAAAATTAGAATTGAGGATGCAATCAAGGGGAAAGCTGAACCTGTCTGATCTTTCCTGATTTCAAACTGTTTGACAGACCAACCCTTTGAGATTCCAGCCCTGCTCAATGAAATGCCAGCTGGGAACTCAAGGTGGGAGGGATGCAACCATTCATTCCTCTGAGGCAGCTCAGCATTGGGTGTCAAGGAGAGAGACCAACCTCCACTTCTCAGGGTCTTGCGAACTGCATTTTGTGGATGTGTTCTGCCAGGGTCAGAGGGAGGCAGGCATTGGCTGGCTGGTCTCAAACAAAGGCTTCCAAGCACTCCAGAAGCCTCTCTGTGCTTACTCCCCATCTCTGCTTCCTTACTTCTGTTTATGCCAAAAAAAAAAAAAAAAAAAAAAAAAAAGCAAATGTCTGCACTGAAACAAGATGGAGGAAAAAGAAGTATTGCTTAACATAAGTATGTTTCACTGTTTGTGTTCAATTCCACAAACATTAAATGAAACAACACTGATTTGGAAACTAGATTTGCTTTCGAACAGGAAATATAACCATTTTGTAATACTTAGATTATAGGTATCATAAGACTGTATAGCAAGATGAACAATCCTGTGTTGAGTTGTCTGAGGTAGTGATGCCTAAGATTTAAAAAAGGATTCTTAAATATACATGGTCTTCGTTGGTACAACAAAGACTTTGAAGTGCTATGCCACCAAAAAAGAGCTCTCTTGCAGGCTCCAGACTTCCCAGCACAAACTAGGGAAAGAAACAGCCTGAACAACACAGCATTTATGTCTCTTAATCAGAGCTGGCCAGCTCTGATGTGGCAGACGTACTACAAGAACAGGTGTTGCTGACCTGCACTGGGGCCTAAGCAGGAATCGGCCTCCTCTTGGTGAAGTACTGCAGGCAGAGACTTGTGTTAGTGCCGCTCCTCTCAGGACCTGTGCAATCCCCTGAAAAGCCCCAAATCATCTCTTTCTGGTTGGCACTCATAGCTCAGCTGCCTCGATGAGGAATGCAGAGCAGAGACTGTTGGTCATTCAAAGGAACAGAGTGCAACTGGCAATAATTCATAGGCCCTTTTAGGACTGCACAGTATTTTCTGAGGATTGTGCACTGTTCCTCAGGCTCCTGTTTCAAGCTTCGGAATACTGGCATGGATCTCAACTGGGTTTCTGTGTTAACAAGTGGAATGTTCTTTGAGGAGACAAGTCTAGAATGTAGCAGAGAAAGATGAAAATGATTAGGAAAAAGCAAACGGCTTTTTT
>PPHD01010820.1:0-19319 GCA_002909625.1 Bambusicola thoracicus | reverse complement strand
TCGTTCCAGCATCACCACACAAGGCAGAAGGAACATGAAGCTCAGGTGGTCCCAGTCATCACATCCACCAACATCCAAAGAAACAGATGAAGTCTTTCAGTGAAACGGAACTGATAGGGGGCTGATCAAATATGAAAAAGGGTTGGCATTTCAAATATTTTGAAGTATTCCAAGCACAGCTTCTTCTTTGACAAAAGGAGAGGGATATGGAGATGGTTTTCAAGCCAATTAGTTAAAAAGCAATGAAGTTCAGGTGCAGGTGACTAGCAGTTAGGTACCCTCATTTTGACAGCTTTTACTGCCCACTGCAACAGAGAACAAAGTTATCTCAGCCCAACAGGGAAGCAATCTCCATGATAACCAGACGTGATCTCATTACCTCAAAGCAGCCCCCATCCCCCATGGTCTAAGCTCTGTTTTCCTCTTCTGTCTGAATGAACTCCTTCTCCAAAACAGTCCTAATACAGCACAACAATAAGTCCTCACATCTGTGAGCATACCTTGAAATGAAGACTTGGCTTGCTGAGGCACTTTTAAAAAGTGTATTTTGCAGTGCATTTGTGAAGCACACACAAAGATGCACAATATGCAACAGAGCAGGAAGAGACATAGTACTAGTGAAGACTGAAAAGGACTACACTAGACCTGTGACAACGGCAGAACTTACTGTAAACATTCTGCAGGACTAGCACGTATAATCTTAAAAGTACTGGCAATAGTTGGTACCACACAGACAACGTCACATATATAAACACCGTCCCTGGTCAACTGAGAAATCTACCACAGATAAACTGCAGGAGAGGACATTCAGCTGGGGTTCCTCTTTCTCACAATGAAAGAGGAGACTTAAGGGAGTCATTTAGCACACAGATGCAATCACCTGCCAGACTGTGCCAAGAAAAGTCTCCCACAGGTTATTTCTCCCTTTACCTAATTTTTAATGCTTTAAGATTCAAAACTGGTACTTCCAAGATGGTTTTTGACATGCTGACTCTCAGTGAACCAAAATACAAAATGAAGGGCATGTCTGGGGTCAAGGTCAGAGGAAATCCTGTTGCATACAAGTAAGTACAGAAGAAGAATCTACCTCACATGACCAAGGTTAGGCTTAGCTTCCAATACAGCTACAACCCAGCCTATTCATAATTTGACCTTCTCGCTATCACATATTGCCTTATAAAACAGAAACACATTCAAAAAACAGAAAGAGACTGGTCAAGTATAAAAGTAGTAGGTCACCCTTAGTCTGGTAAAAACTACTTACACTCCCACAAGATGTGGGCTGAATATGACATCCCATCCCTATCTCACACGAGAAATAATGTCAGCACTGAGGTAAGGAGGGAGGACTTGATGTTCATTTTCAGTCATTGTAGTTTTAAAACCTATGGTAGATGAAGGGCAAACGCTAAGATTTCACATGTTAGGAAAATGACAGACTGACTGTTTGCCATCCAACTTAATTTCTTCACGACTGGCCTGTCAAACAAGCACCTGGAGCCTGAAGATACAGAAACACATCAGCACAGAGTGCACATCACTTCTGCTGTCTGCTGTACTGCAAAGCCAACAGTGCCAAGAGTGAAGGCTCAGATGGCATCCATAAGTCACCGTAGCCTTCTCATTACTCTTACTTCTGCTCTTTCAAAAATTACCCTTTTGAGAGTCTCTTTAAATTTCCATTTCAGCTTAGAAGCATGTTCTTAGAGAGATAAGGAAACAGGAGATGATTCTGTTTAGCTTGGTTAGAAGTAGTATGGGTTTTGGATGTTTAAAATACTACTGGATGAATGTTACAAAATAATTAAATACTTAACCTTGTAAAAAGGGCTTCTCGACAGATGCCAGCCTTGTATACCTTACAGGCACTTTAGAAACAAGTCAAAGGATGCCAGCAACGCTCTGCAATAGTAAGAGAACATTCTACCTCTGAAAATTTGGAGAATAGGGGAAAAAATAAATACATCAGAATACAGTTGACCATATTGTACACTGTGGTTCATACAACTTGCCTTATAAACCATCCCATGGGATCTTTGAACAACTACAAATGCCAAGGAATTTGGGTTCAATCAATGAAAAAAAATCAATTGGCAAGTATTTGTTACAGAAAGCATGACTATATGAAAGAGAATCCCAAAAATCTGGTTTGAAGAAGCTGTCAATCCTAACATAGGCATATGAGGAAATACATGTAAAAGCCATTCTAAGAAAAATGCCAAAACTTCTCCAAAAAACTCCAACCACCATCCTACATTAGTTACAAAATTCTCTCCAAAAAACATTAGTTTCTGTTAATTGAGAGGAGACAGGTAAATTGGGAGCAAACATGAACTTAGAGAAATCCATAAAACTACTTCAATGGTGGGTGCTAGGCTAGATCTGACCATGATTAAGTTTTGTCCAGGAATGTAGTACAGTCCAGATGTGATGTCTCCCTTAGTACTGTGGGAGACTCATATTTCCTACTGTCTTCTCACTGTCTTGGGATGCAGCTGTGGCTTCACAGCTGTAGTCCTTGTTATGAAGGTAACACACAGAGTCTGGCTGACTCCGTGGACTTGAAGCTGATAGATCATGATAAAATTACATAGCAAAACTTGCCAAAAACAGTAGGCTTCCATAAAAAATATACAGCACATGTTGTAAAAACTTAACAGCACATATTACATTATTTTTCATAGATACGCATTGATATTTTACTGACCGCTGATCTCATCGATGCCTTTTTGGCTCATGCGTGTTTTGCAAATATATAATTCTATGGTACAAGGTTATCACAGACCTGACATTTTCCCAAGTTTTCTCTGAACATTAAAAACTACATGCACATATATAATGTAGTATACACTTAGCTATGTGTCACTACCACAAAATATATCTCATTAAAGAACAGTACTGCGAACAAGCTTTTATCCTAGTCTCCTTGATGTCCCAATACAAAATGTGAAAGGAGGCATTTTGAGTTGTTCAGACTTCTGTATCCTTTCTATACTCAGAGGTCTTCATGTCACATAGCAGCATCAAGTCCATTTGAAAGAGCATCACAATAACACATATAAAATTAAACTTTCCTTCAAGTTAAGAACAGAATACCCTGAACGTGTTGCCACATAAAGTGGCAAACTCACTGGATTATAAACCATCTGTTGAGATCCAAGGCCCAGTGGCTATATTTCTAAGCCTCTTACTCTCCTGCTCCCTTCTTTCCATGTCCTAAACATTTCTCAGCCATTTGGTCTCAGATCCTGCATTTTGCACTACCCTTTCAAGCTACCCTTGTATCTCTGATTTATATAGTACCAGAATATACATTCTGGATTTATGTAACATTTTTCCAAAAATCTCACTAGAGGAGCAAGTGAGAGAAACCATCTTCTAATAGACAGAAACCTTTTACATATGAATGAAGATTAATGGAATATAAAAGAGAAGTACTACCCACTTTGCTGAATTAACATTTTTCAAAGGAGGAAAGGCGACAGGCTATTCATCTATGTCAGTACTCTCTATTCAAGACTAGAAATTACAATGCAATCTCTCATTTGTAAAAGTCTTTTGTGAACTGGCATGCAGCACACGTGTCCAAATGGTCAAATAAAGCGCATTACAACTCGATCGGCTGCAACTGCCATAAAAATAGAGTTCATACCTATATTCATGTGCTGCAAGCAGATGGCTGATTGCTTTTCTGTCCTCTCACACTGCAGTCCTGTTCCTTTAGATCCTCTCTTTGTAGACAGAGGCATGTTGTGAGGTCAGTTTTCTGACAAGGTCATCTGCCTTCAGTGCATGAAGAGAACTACACGGAAAGTGGGTTGGGCTATATTTAGAGTTTGGTCCAACTCCGTGCCAAGGTCCCCCCGCTGTCTCTCCCATGCAGCACTGTCTCAGGTTTATTCCTGTAGAGTCTCAGCCCACAGAATAAACGAAGGGAGAAAAGCCATTCTGAGCTACTACTTACCGGAGCTGGGTTTTTGCATTTCAGTAGAACAAGTGGATCAGGAGCTCAGATGAGAATTCCTTGAATCCCTTGCTCTCTTATTATTTAAAGTCTTTTTTTTTCCTTTATTCAAGTGGATTTTCCTTTTTGAAGTGAATAAGCAGAGGGAATTGCCTAGGATACAGCAGAAATAAGCCTCCTGAGCTGAGGTAAGCTTGCTTTATTTTTGTGCTGTCACTGTAATTATAAAGCAACTGAGGATGATTTGGACCAAATACGCTTTCTCTGCTAGACTAGTTCTGTGTGTCAACATTAACATTTTGGGGGGAGAGGGGGGGGAATAACAAACATCTCAATTTCACAACACCATTTTTCATTATCGCTGTTTAAAGGAAATAAGAAAATAAGAGGATATCAGCATGTACAACAGAATATATAGTATGATTTTACCCATTTCATTTAAGAAGTATGTAGTCAAACAAGCAGACCATGATTCAGACTGTGATTCTGAAAGTAATAGAAGCAAATAAGTGCCTACATGCATGATGATTCTATATGCAAGTGTGCATTTAGGTGTGCTGAGTGATGTTTTACATGCATTATTTTGTACAGTATGAGAATATATGGCTTCAATATACGATTGCAAATAGGGCTTTAGGTAAATAGTACAGTTAAAAAAAATTATAGATGAACACATGGTCAGATTCTTTCACAAATCCAAAGAAGTTGCCCAACTTCAGCCCTAGTTCAGGCAAAACTGAAGATCATGTTCAATTTAGTCTCCTTCTCACAGAATACTTTAAATAAGCCCTTCATTGCTTCTCCTTTTAAAAGCATGTATGGTTGAACAGCTTTCCTCAGCACTGATTTAAACTTTTGTGACTCTCAAACGAAAAAAAAAAAGCAAAAAAACCCAACCACTGGGAAAGAATATAATACAGCATGCTTGTATGTTAGGATCTCCTTACAGTCTTCAGGTCACATGGACACCATGATCGAGTGGTGTGTAGTCCAACTTGGGGAGCCTGTCACATAAAGACAATCTGGAGCCATGGTGCACTCCAGTGTGCACACATACACATAAAAACACAAAATCACCATAGAGTACTCCAAGGCAAACACACAGGAACAGGGCTGAAAAGTCCACCGGACCAACAGGTCCAAACAAAGGCACCACTGCACCAAAAAGCTTTTTGTTACAAAAGCACCATGCACAAGTTTCAGCAGAAACATCTGAAGAGGCAGATGGGACCCACACTAAAAGTAAGCTAAGGGCTAAAGGAGCCACAAAATCACTTGAGAGTTCACCTCAACTGAACGGATTCCTGAACTTAGTTCAGTCTTTCCTTAACATAACTGTTGATTATATGTATCTTACATCAGGCTGAATAAGTAGAAGCTTATATGGCAGCAAAAATCTTACCTGCAGAAGAAACACCTGATTCTGGTTACTCTCAACTCTGTATAAGACCATCTGACTTTCCTTTACTTCTGATTTTTATTTCATAATTTATACTCAGTACGAGCGTTAAGTTTATTTGGAGATTATTATAAAGACTATCTATTTTGCATAAATTTCCTTCTAGACTCTTTAGCAAACAATAATTAGGACATCATACCAAGGAGTTAACTTGAGCTGTGTGGCACGTGACAGTTCAGACTCATCCAGAAGGTTTCCATTGCAAGAATTTGGAGAGGAGGCTTTTACACGTGGACCACTGAAGCAATGTGAGTGTGTTCATGGAGTTCATCAGTAATCAGGAGGCTTCATAGTATAAAAGCAATGAGCGCTAAGATTGTTAACTGTCTTCAATAAACAGCTGTCATCTCTGACAGAAAAGAGAAGAAACAAATGCAGCTTTATACATTTCTAAACAGTTTTTTTTCTGAAGTTATTACTTAATGAATCCATTTAGGATTTGCAACAATCTGCGGCACCTGTTCTCTGTTTGTGTGTGGGAAAATGTTATTTCCCTGTCAGTGTAGTAGATATTGGAGGCTTAAAAAAAACACGATGTGTGTGAACACAGCCTACAAACACAGCACTCGCACAGAAACCTTGTGGCATAGAGCTGCTGATTGCCAGTGGCAGCAGAAGCTAGCTAGTCCAGAGCTGAGCTGAAATGTCTCTGTCACACAAACTGTTGGATGGTTTGCTTGCATGTGGATAACAAGGTGAGAGCAATGGAAAATGGCAATACCACTGTCATGATAAATATGAGTCAGACATTAGTGGAAGAAGTAGAAGTGCACCTGAGTGAGCAAGCCTCACTGTTTTACTGCGGACAAACTTCAATCTGCCTCCAATCTCCTTCCTGTTGGAGCCAATCCTACCCGATAGCATCCTCCTCTTCCTCATCTCTCCCCTCTGTTAGAAATTTCCAGCACTAGAATGAGCTGGCTTAATCCTGCTAAAGTAGAGACCAACATAGAAAGGAGGAGAAAGGAGAAAAGACAAAAAAAGTAAAAGATCTTTATTTCCTCAACCATTGAAGGCAACTAAGGCTGAAACCCTTTGTTTCTACTTAGGAAGCAAAAAAGGCCTTAGATGGGGCTGATACCCACTTTCCTCACTGGAGGTTGGAGGGCATGGCCACAACCTCCTGCTCATGGTTGTGGAGAAGGAGGAGGAGGATGAGGAGGCCTGGCTCATGATATACACTACCAGCTGGCTGGGCAAAGCTCCAAGGGGACAGTCATGGACTGCTGGCACTGGTGCTGTCACCCTCAGCTGACAGGTGTACGTAGAACCTGAGCCAGGCGGGTAAATCCAAACAGCACCAGGGGGGCGAGAAATTCCCTGCAGCAGTCAGATCCCTACTATGTGTGTAACATTTACATGCCTGCTTTGGCGGCTTTCTTCTGGCGCAACCTAACAGCAAATGGTGCTGGGATTTTCCTCCTTCCCCGCTGTCCCTCAGCCAAACCACGCTGACAGAAACAAGCTGGGGATTTGAGGGAAGTCTAAGTGTTTCTCAGCTTGCCTGAAAAAAGTACCTTCAGCCAGTGGGCAGAGAGGCCCTGTCAGATGCTGCAGCCTACCTGACACACCAGCTTCAGAGTTGGACACTGAGACTTGAGCCCACCTCTATTCACCACCATCACTGCATAGTCGGTGCTGCAGCCAGCATCTAGGCATAGATACCTCAAAGAGGATGGAGTAGACAGCAAGAAGGGTGAAGGTGGCACCTAGAGAGACAGTCCAAGATATGTGGGTACGCCTGTGTGAGGAGAGGATACTGCATTTGATGGGCAAATGAACTGCTACAGCTGCAGAAGGAGCTGTACCTCAATATCTGTGCACAAATTCTCTTTCAAAACCTCTCATAATTACTGTCGTGACTCCTGAGTTGTCATGGCTCCTGAATTGTTGTGACTGCATCAGTGTAAGAAGTGAGAGGCAGAGGAGGATGTCCCAATATGTGCTTTACAGGAAAGAGATACTTACCTGCAGAAAACAAACAAACAAACAAAAAAAACCCCACAAAGCTGGAGTAAAGCAAATGGTTAGTTAAATAATTTCAGTTGTTCTGCTAAAGAGTGTTTTCCTAAGGCTGAATAATAACAGGGAAGGGGGAAAAAAATCAAAGTCCATAGGCCTAAGCTTTGTGTGACCTGCTTTCACAAGGCACCCCCAAGTATAAGAAGGAAAAAAAAACCCACAATAAAACCCCTCCACAGGGTCCCCAGCTCAATTTCACCCTCTTTGAGAAATAGGGATACCTTGTTGCAGAAAACAGCTCTGAGGTGAGCAACAACCTCCCCAGCCTGCGTTTTCCTGCAGACTGATATGCTCTTGAGACTAATGGTCACTAAGACTGATTTTCACCTTTTGCATGAGGAAATACTACTTATCACCTAAATTAACTCACTCCTCTCTACCCAAGGCACAAGAAGATTTTATGCTCATGTTTAAGCAGAATGGGGCACAGACAGGAATCCACTGAAGACCTCACCAGGCTCTCTAGGCCTGCACGGCCTGGTACAACCTGCCAAGCCGTTCCCTCAAAACTTCTGGGCATGGGAACCACTTGCACAGTTTTATGGGCATCAGAAAGCATCCTAGCCTTACTTCTATAATGTCTCTACTAGCTAAGGTTTTTTGTGCATGTCTCTGCATTGAGACAGAAAGTTGGGCTGGTCCCACTGCAGGAGCAGCCAGACCAGACCTCAGAAAGTGACAGTGGGTGCAGTTAAGGACACAGCAGATGCAGTCCACTTTGCTCTGATTGTGCCTGCATCTCTCTCACAGTCACAGAAATACATGTAACACAGCTGTGCACAGACAGATGATGAAGCTGTATGGGGTGGAGACCCACTCCCTGTCCATTAAGAGCAAAACATATGATGGGGGGCTAAAATGAAGCATCTCTTTCAAAAAACTTAGTTATTTTATATGGAACCCCAGTTTGGCTAGATGAAATGGAGAGCAACTATGACAACTCTGCTTAGAAATAGTGATGAGATTGAAAACAAGCAAGTAGAAGTAGTTCACCTGCAATATCATAAAAGGGTACAGTCGTAAGAGAGAGCATGTACATACCCAGGAGTGTTTGTCTCTACTTGAAAACGTGCTTTCAAAAGTATGTAAAAATGGAGAATTGTGCAGCTGGTTACCCATGTGGGTTATTTTTTCATTTTTATGGAGTAGTCCCCAGTTCCCAGCTTACTGACAGTACAGAAGTAATCTGAAAACAGAGGACTCTTTTGGGGTGCACATTTGTACAGGTGTAGCATAGGCACATGGCATACCGATCAAAAATATCTCTGCAGGGAGCTTGTGAGGAGCTGGGAACCTGGGAAAGCAAAGCACAGCTAAAGCTGTGTTTTAATAGAGCAGTTTCTCTAAGAATAGTGTGTGTGTGCCTTTCTCCTACTTTGTGACATCTGCCAAGGAAAAGGACTATAGGCAATGCTAGACAGTACCAGTGCACTTCATTTTAACATGAATATAGTTAAGCTTAAAACAAGTCCCAGTAAAAATTCCACCTACACAGTGTGGCACAGTCACGCAGGAAGAAACTGTTCAAACTGGTACTACATTAAAATGTCTCATGCAGATTTCTTATCTTCCATTACATAATATTAAATTCTTTCAACCTCAGCAAATTTACAGTGATCTCTGCTGGGGCTCCGAAGAGAAAGAAAGAAATCCAACAACACTGAATTCTTTTGTCTCAAACATCATAGAGTGAAAATGCATACGCACAGCTGCAGAGCTGTAAATTATATTTTTACATAAAATGAAACTTGGACTAAACATAGTTCTGTTAAAATAAATCCTTGGAGGTTAACTTCCCCATTTTTTCCCCCCACTCACAAGCAGCATTTTAGTGAACCAGTCTTTTCCTCAAGCATTCTCTTTAAACATGACATCAGTGTCTTGAGTGCCTTGTAGAGTACTCACTTAAGCAGCAAACTTCGTCCTGTTACTATGTTTTACTCTGTTGATGTAATGGTTGGAGGTGTCATCCAATACAAATTGATGCATACCACTGTACGTCCACTCCTACAGTATCCACCAAAAGAGTGGGAAGACAACAAAAGGAAATTCCACTTGAGAAGAAAATGAGATTATCTCACTGGCATACAAGAAAAAAGAAGGGTTGAAATCACATCAAGATTTGCACTCCCTAGCACACAGTGCTGTTTTGCCATGTTCCTCCTTCAGTCCAGAAAACAGGCTGCACATTTCCCACTGTAAATCCATGCAACATCCAGCACCAGCCCACACGGGAGCTGAGGCAGCTCGTGCCGTGGTGGAGTTTTTTGATACAGACAAGTAGACACCGAAAGACGGAAATAGCATGACCTCTGACACCCCTTGTGCAACAGGGAACTCGAGACTCTTGAAGGGGGGAAACAGAGCATTCACTCCCCCTCACACCAAATTTCAACTGACCTTCAGCTGTCTGAGGAGGACAAGGTGTAGGCTAATTATAGGTTTCTTGATTCTTCCCCTCAAGTGGGCAGAGCATCTTATGAATCTCACATATCTTTCAGAGCAGAGGTTGTTCTCCATTTTAAACCATTCTGCTATATCACAAGCATGTAATGTGGGTGCCCCCTTTCAGTTTGCCTCCCACCAGTGAAACAAAAGAAGGAAATGCCAGGTTTGATGAAGAAATGCAGAGTATTAAGTGACTACTGGAGAAGCTTCTTCTTTATTGTATTCCCCCTTGACACAGCATTTAAGAAGAGCTCTTCATACTAAAGACATTTTTTACTGTAAATAGTGCAAAACTACAGTACATAGTCAGCAGTTTCCTATTTTACAATTGTTGAGGACATACTGCATATGTTAGTTAATATACTCTGTTTTCTTTGCGGCTTGTGTACACACAACACGTGGTCAGAGGAAGGAGTCCTAGAGGACTTATTTGGATAGAAGTCAGGTGCATGTAAATGCATTGTTAAATTAAGGAGCTGCAGAGTCAGCATTTATAGATCTGATTGAAACTGCTTAGCATTTAGCAAATAGCTAGCACTTCATCTCAGTTCATCTTACTGCAGAAAACAAGATACAGAAATGTCAGTGGGGGTATTCTGGGGCTTCAATAACGTTGTAAAGTGCTGTGGAACCCTTGAAGAAAATGTTATAGTATAATAAAATAATTGTTTGATACACTTCAGAGAACAGCCCTCATAAAAGTAGAAATTATTACTTTTTAACATTCTAGAGAATACAAACCACTTGCCTTCAGATCACTACGATGAAAAACAAACTTGACTCTTGCTCTGTCTGAGTGACAAGGCTCAAAAGAATCCTTTTTAATTTGAAATTACAGTTCTCTGGTCTCTGTATTGATAGCCACATTGAAAGGCTTCTTTGTCATAGCTGTTTTTCAAAGGCTTCTGGAAAAATGCCCTGACATGAAACAAAGGAATGATAAAGGTTATCCGTATCTAATGGGTTTCACTACCGAATCCAGCTCAAACAAAAACTGATGACATATTATGTAAAACAGGTCAAAATATACATGGTATGGGAGAGACAGAAGCAGTGCTTTATCTAGGCCTTGAAGGTCTCAGCTCTGGTGACAGACTCTTCAGGCAGATGTCCTCCAGTATCCTACAGGAATTCACATGCTATGAATTCCTCATTCTAGACCTTGCTGGGAAGCGTAGCCTCCTCCTACTTGATTTACTGCAAAATTACTGATAAGGAAACCATGCTGTAGCAGAGCACTACCCCCACTGCAACAGAGCACAACAGAGATGAGATAGGCAGCGCAACTGCAGAGGAGAGATCAGTGTCCTAGTTCAGCCAAAGCCACAGAAAACAGATACCATGAAGTAATCCAACAACACAGAAAGCAGAACAGCCTTCAAATCAGATATGTTGTCTTCCATTGCTTGTCTTTGGCAGCAGAAGTTATGCTTGTATACAATTTGTATTATCGAAGACTGGCATAGCAAGAAAAAAGCCTTTAGTTGTCACGATAATTTAATCCTTTTGTTTATTTTTTCTTACTGATCACTTACCTCAGCAATGGTCACGACTGGAAGGCTGCACCAGGACTGTAATGAAGGTTAAGTTCCAGGGAACAATTTTGACTATTAAGGGAGGTTTCAGCTGACTACACTTTAATTATTGGAGTAGCGCAACACTCTGAATTCCCAGGCACCCCATTTCAACCTACAGACTAACATGACTTGGCTTAGCGCATACTCTTAACGTTGTTCTAATAAATTCTTTAACAGTACTTCCAAATCTCAGAGGTAATCCAATTTCTTCTTTATTTTTTATTATGGAAGCTTTCAACAGGTACTTCAACTAAAAATAACTAAAACGGTGTGCTTCTGAAATGCCAAAAATAGGCTCAGAAAACAAATTCCTCTCCAAGTCTTGTAATAATTCAAAGCACTGTGAATTTTCTAAATATAAAAAGTGACTTTGTGTTGACAAAACACTTTCAATAGCTATCCATAAAGGCAAGCCGCAGTAACGTTTGGTTAGAATGTTCAGCATAGGTGAAGAAAATAATACTAGGTACCTTCTACTGTAGGAGAAACACAGAAACTGTCGGTGACAATAGAAAAGCAGGATGTCAGGGTTTATCAAACAGTGCAGTGTCTACATTATCTAGGCCTAAATGAACCAAGGCTTAAGGACTGACAAAACACTCACTGTCTGAGAAATACATGGCAAATGAAGAACGGGATCTCCAAATAAGCAAGTTGTGTACTAATACATCATAAGACTCAGCAGGAACAATATGATTTGTATCTTTGAATTCACAAAGCACTGAAATTTTCCTCTGCATTCTCCTCTGTGTCCTAAATTCACCAGTGTTTTGCTACCATGTGAAAATGAGAACAGCAAATTGTCCAGAACTGGTCTAGTTTGCTCTGAGACACTGCATTCCCTGCCTCTAGCACAGTGGGACCTGCAGAGGTGGCTGTGTGCTGCACCAACCCACAGCAGAAGCAGTAGAAACTGAATCGGTTATAAAATGGTTATAAAAAAAAGAGTAAAAGAGTCAAACTAGGGAAAAACATGAAGGCAATGATCAAGGTGAGAGGGCTGAACGCAAGAGAAAGGCAGGACACATCTCTGAGGTGACAGAAGAAGGGCAACAAGGACAACCGAGGTGGAACTCCAGCTCTGAGCCTCAGCACTTTTCCATGTCCATGACAAAAATGCCTCATTATCTACAGAAACAACGAGCTCACCTCATTGAGATGAGCTGCTGCACCATCTGCTCAGCATCCAGGAGGCCACGGAACCCTTTCCTTTGACTCTGTGCAGGCACAAAGCAGAAGGGGTGGCTCTTGCTGCATGGTCCTAGAGTTGAAGTAGAAATAGACTTGCTCCTAGCAGTGCCTCACCCTGCTGAGGGGTGCTGAGCCCCTAATTGCTCCATCACTTGGGCAAATGCAGCCCACCTCTGACCAAGATCTTTTGAGGAGGTGCTGTAATTATGGCTTTTCCTTGAAAAAGGCTGGGGCAAGACAGCTTCATGTTGTTTCTTACTCCCCGGTATCCATAGAGCTACTACAAAAAGCCAAAACAAAATAAGATAAAGCATCAATTTAAATTAGTTTCCAAGGATGAAAGGCTGCGTAGGAAGAAAAGGGGAGCTCACACATGTATAAGGAACTAAGGAAACATCTGATTTCAAATAATGATGATGATTTACCTTGGACAATGAATAAACAAACAGAGCTAAGCTCCTGTCTGTTTCAGCAACCACTGCTTCCCCTCAGTTTCTGCTACCCTAACAGTGAGTATTCCATTTTACAGTTTTAATTACCAAAATATTACCAGAATAATTTGCTGTAGTAAATAACCACAAAACAGTAAAGGCAGCAACATTCTCAGTTGCATGTAAAATTACTCCCCATTGGAAAACAACTACTTGTGTTTATCAAGAACTGTTTGTGAAAAGAACACTTAAGGAGTTTAGATTGGAAACCTCTAAAAGGAAAAAGTGAACTATTGCCATAGCACATGACACAAGAACTGACTTTCTGATGTAGAGAGGCAGCTTCTGCACAGATTTGCAAGCCTAAAACATTTTTTTTCCCCACACCAAGAGACCAATGGAGCACATAGCTGAAGTTTCAGAGGAGCTCAAGTGATGCATGTAATACCTGCTGTGTACACTAACACTCAGCACTGTTCAGATCAGAAGGAATGTAACAGATGCTATTGATCTCCCCACCTCATGTTAAGCACTTGGAGAGGGAAATGCCCCACCAGGGGGGCATGAAAACACCAGAACTCCCACTGCGCAGTCTTGAGGGATCTAGAATTTCCCTCCTAATTCTCTATTCTTGACTCCATCTTTTAACTGCATCCAAGGATGAGTACAGGTAAATAACGCAGAAGGCTTTACCTGAGGCTGACCCTAGTAGCTGCTTCAGAAGAGCAAGCTTGGGCTGAAGGGAGTCCTAAAGAGCTGGAGCCTACAGAGCATTATCACTCTACAGCTCTGAGCCCCACTGGCTGCTAACCAACCTCCTCAGCAATATCAAGAGCTGCTAATGTCCCAGCACCTTTCTACATGGCAGTAATTAACAAAGCAAAGATAAGCAAGCAATGTTTTTACTGCAGGAATATTGTGTTGCTAGAAAACACAACATCTAGAAACTAAATAACCTGTGCATCTCCTCTTCATTAAACTCCTCATGCATGTATTTGGAGTGGAGAACATGCTTTGGAAATGACTGAATCACATCTGAATAAATCCACCAAGCAATGCTTGCAGGGGTGGAGGGAAAGTGTAAGCGCAAGAGTCTTCAGACTGCCTTCATGCAGCAGTACCTCCTGCAGTGACACTGGAAAAAAGCCATCCAGCCATTCCAGTCATTTTTTATGGTCAAGAATACACAAAAATACAGGGCACCGAGAGGGAAAACATCTCAGACAAAGCTTGGAATTTTTTGACAGGACTGGAGAGTTTCTGGCCTATTTTGACACTGCATAAGGCAGGAAGAAATTTTGAAGAGGAGAATTACTTTTTACATCCAGCATTAGAGCAAGATGAAGATCATGGCTTCATTGCCAGCATGGGCAGGACAGCAATGTGTGAGGTGCAAGAGAGGAAGATCTAGAGTCTCCAACCTGTGCTCAGCATAGGAAGACTCCAACAGGTCAAACCTTTTTCATCTCCAAATTCAAGATGGGAAGCAGAAATAACTGCAGAGGATTCATTCAAATAACAGCTTCTCTTCTGGTTTGTTGGTCAGGACTGCTACTAGCACGTACTTCAGGAAGCCTGAAGTATCCTTGTACTCCACTATACAAGTAGGAAACAAAGTTCCTTCAGCCATACTCCTGTGTTGAATTATGGGTTGTTTTTCAAAGAGAGATTTTAAGAGTATAGCACTAGGATTTGGACTTGATCAGAGTTCCGCAGATGTGTCTGCTGCTTTCAACACACTCAACTGCAAGGTGCAAGCAACTTGCCTTCAGAACCCAACAGGAGTCGATCTGAGACTGTCTCAGATGGTTCATCTCATTCCTACCAGGAGGCTCAAGGCAGGCAGCTGCTCCTCCTCACTACGAGTGCCTTCCATGGCATCCCAGCAGATTAGGCTCCATTCCCCGTGAACCTATACATTATTAATCTTATCTGAAGCAGACAGTGCTGACGCCCAGCTTCCTCAGTGTCTGGAAGAATATCAGCTGTCTCAAACTCAGCCCAAGTAAGTGGAGAGAATGTGCGCGAGTATCACAAGAAAATATTTCTTAGAACTTCGCAGGATTCACAATCGTCTCCCTCTTTCTTTTCCTATGCACTACCAAAGCAACTGGTCATGATACATATCCCACTCTGTTGTCACTGCATCTACAGGTGCAAGACACTCCCTTCTGCATTTTCTAGTTAACAAATAAATATCCTATTTCCTGTCAGACAAAGACCTGACCCAACTAGCCCATCCACTAGATTTTCGGGATGCAGGACTGCCTTTATCAGACCAACCGCAGAAGATTATGCAGGTGGTGGAAAATATAGCATTATACCTCCCAAAGCCTAGAAATGGAACTGTAAAAATAACACAGCATAATTCCTTAATTTCAATTCCTTAGTCATCCTTTACTGGACATAGGACAGACTGATGCAATACAAATACATGGGTTAGTATGTAGATTAAATGCTTTAAAAAAAAAAAATCAAAGAATAAGCACTGTAGATAATTTTGCACTGTAAACTTGTTTCTTGGCCCCATCTTTAAATTTCAGGATTCAGTCCATCAGTGACACCAAGACACATATGCAAACCCCATCCTCCCAAAGAAGGCAGAGATTTCTGTTGTGGCAACATTATAAGCGAGAGGTATTCCAAAACAGAAACCTTCCACTATAGGGTAAAATGATTTCCAGTTTTCAATCCCCTAAACCAGGGACTGAGACTTTGGTAGTAAGCAAGAAAGTGTTCTACAATTTGAAACGTTACAGTCAAGCTGATGAATGATAAGTAAAATCTGAATGGCTAACATGCAGTCATTTTACTGCAGGAATCAACACACCATGTTCACATCTAATGAAAACACATTATTCATTATTATGGAAAAAATACTAATTCTACTCACTATTTCCCACAGGTTTACAGCACTAATAAATCCAGATTTGTGTCATTAACCTCTATAATTAATGACTGACTACCAGTATGAGTGCTGTAGGTGGCGATTAAAGCAACAGAAATGCCCCATAATATTGATGTTATAGCCTTTGTGTGGGGAGGCACCGTGTGGTAAATGAATATTAACTTCAAAGGTACACCTCATTTTACAGGGCTGGCCTCCCCTATGAAAGCTGAATTTGAATCATGTCAGTGCATTAACATGCTCACAAGATCATTATTATTTTTTTAATTGATAATTATAATGAAGCACTATGTCTGAATAGTATTATCTTCACCCCCTTCCATCATTAAAAAAAGATGACATCATTATTTTCTAAAGCTCATTTTTGGCTATGCAAGTCAACTGTTCTCTCAGGTACTGTTTAGAAAGCAAGATTAGTAGACCAATCCATTTGTCTCCCCAGATGTGCTTTTTACATTGCCATTTTTACCACATAACTTTGGGCATGGCAAATAAAAACCGTCTCAAATCTATGCTTGCTTCAAAGCTGTTTTACAGTCTCTTTGTACTTCATGATGGAAGTAGGCTGATGGTTTTGTAGCACGAAGTCCCCAGTTTAATTCTACTATAAAGTACTTGAAAAAAAAAATTCAAGTAGAATGATGAAAAATATTACACGTCCACACTCAAATTCTACAAGGCCAAACTACTCAACCCCCAGGTAAACCTATCCATTTGTATTTACCTGGCAAGTACATACAATGTTTGACTAGAGCTGACATTATCCTGTTTATCACTGTAGCAAAGGAAGACTAGATAAACACATATAACCTACTTGTTTAGGTAAAGCTTGTAGGCCTCCCCACAATCCCACCTCAGTTTGACCCTCAGAATCTTCTCTATACGTCCTTAAGACACATCCACTAAGCTTTCATCACAAGGCAATGACTAGAAATTTACTCCACTACCTGGTTTCCAATTGACCACCAGTCTTAACAGTCTGATGTCTTGCATACTAGCGTACACAGTTGGAACCAAGATCTGCTCATGTATGCAGGACAAAGCAATTCAAGTATACAACAAATTGAGAGAGTTTGATTTTAATTACATCGAACACAGCATTTGTCCAAGTAAAAGCTCAAGGGAAGTATGTTTAAAAAGGAAAGAAAAAAAAGAAACAAAAATTGGAACACTGAAAGAAAATCATGGTCACGACTCTCATGGTAAAAATGCTGATAAAAAGAGCTCAGAATTGCTGCCAAGGCTATTGTCATCCTGAATTTGTATTGGCTGTTCAGACACCGGTCACAAGACTTAAAGAATAAAATAACATTTAGTTTTGTATAGAACTGTTACTACATGTAAAACTAGACAAGTTGTTCGCTTTCTTTCTTGCTTTGTTTTGTTAAAACCAACCAACATTCAAGCACATGTTTGGTAGAATAAGTATCTTTCAGGAGTCTTTTAATCAACCAGAGCAATTTGTAAACCCACTTCAAAAATAAATATTTAGAGGTCATGTAAGCAATGAACTCAAAGAATGGATTAGATCCAGGCATTGTGTAGCCTGAATGATGTGATCCTCCAGACATCCTTTTGCCCATGTGGTGCCATCATTTTTTTATTTTTATTTTTAGACATGACCAAAATTAAGCAAAGACAGAGACAAGTGAGGAACTGAGGGCTGTGAAATGAGACAGAGTAATGCAGGAGGGATCAAATCCCGCTACTCAAACATGAGCTAGAAGAAGGGAAGGAATGGCCCACTTGGTCACTGAAGCACTTGAAGGAGAAGCTGAGGGCTCAGTAGCCTCCTCAGCATCTTCAAACATCTTTCCATGATCCAAGGACATGCTAGGGGTCAAGGAAACGGGGAAAAAGAGAAACAATACCATACCTTTGAGAGACAATCTTCCATCTTAGCCTACAGAACAACTCTTTAAGAAATATCATCTCGCCTGCGTTTCAGCAAGAGTGCAAGGGATTCCTTTTGTCTTTGAAGGCCAGGCAGTAAGCCTTCTTCCCCTACCTTTCCAGCAACCACTCCAGATCTCTGCACCAACATAACTTCCTTGCGCTACTCTACTAAATTAGCCGCAGCTGCTTCTGTAGCAAATCTTTCCTCAGCTGTGCGCTTCAGAAAAATGAACTGGAAAAGTCTGCTTCATAGACTCCATGTCTGCCACAAAAACTGCATGAAACCACGAAGTCAAACACAAAAGCCCCTAGAGATTTTCTGCAGCACTACTGTCACATCTTGATTTTCAAATTTCAGCCGCTCAGCTGGAAGGATGTTTAAAACTAACATTTCTGGGGACAAAGAAAATCTTGTTTCATTCTTCTCTCATTATTGAAGTGCAGCTGAACCCTTCTATTCTCAGAACAGCCAAAAATAAATAAATGCTGTACACGTAGGGAAATTTCAGCCTCAGAAGTGTAATTTTTCACAAGAACTTCGGAGCAGCTGAAGATGTGGGAAAGGACACTATTACTCGCTCTCAGCTAGAGCAGTTGCTAACAAGAACATATGGGTTTCTTTCAAGTCAATTTGCACAAAAGGTTAGCCTGTCCATAAACAGCAGAATAATTTATCGCCAACCTACAAACCTCTCTTGTTAAAACTGCCAGACACTCTAATATTGCCCACAAGAGCAGACCCCATCTTGAGGTGAATGTCATCTCAGTCCCTGCTGTAGTCATGAGCTGTTTCAGACTCTGAGCTGTAGCATCCTAGCAAAGGGACGGGCACCACTGTGCTGGAGTTCAGCCCATCTCTGGGAAATGCCATCCTGCACCTCCACACCTGGCTTCTATGTCTTTTTCTCAGGCCTAGTTGAAATGTTCATTTGGCATTCCAGTTCATCTATACTGGGAATTCAAATAAAAAGCATTAAAACCTTGGGTTTAAGGTTTAGATTGAGAAATCCATAATCTACCACAAGCAGGTATGTCAGAGCACAGGATGGTGAGGCAATTTCCCTCAAATGTTACATGAAGTTGGTGGCAAAACCAGGAATAGCATATTAGTCTTACTCCCATGGCACAACATCAGCAAGTCCATCTGTGGTTTTACTGTTTATTTACTGTATATGTCTCTAAGTCTACTCGCTTTTCACAAACTGACTATGCAAGATGGGAGGTATGCTTTTCCCACATTTGGGAAACGTGACATTTAACTGTTTATTACCACTGAGCAAATTACCAGAAGGGTGGGAACCATTCTTTTGAACAGCCTGACCTAGGTCAACTACAGTCCATGACTTCATGCTGCAGGTAGGATATTCCTCTTAAACACTGAAATCCCCTTGTGGCCAGCCCCACTGCTCAGAAAACTACTTGT
>PPHD01010819.1:0-19319 GCA_002909625.1 Bambusicola thoracicus | reverse complement strand
CCCTAGCAGGATTCCCTTGTACCAAGTACAGTACAGACTTCAAATGGAGCAGATGTGTCCTATTCTCAAGAGCTCATTTCTTCCCTCATTACAGTGTCAAGCAAAGAAAAGCTCTGAAGCTCCTAACTCATCTTTGAGAAGTTATTTCCTTCTCAGCTCAGCTGGAAAGCAGATGAAACAGCGTACTGCTTGTGATTTGAGTCTGATTTAGCCCAGGTTGTGGCAGAAGTAAGTAATACGTATTGTTAGGCAGCGTAAAGGTTAGGAGTTAAAGCAATCACTGTGTGGTACTGCTGCTCTTTACCTCTCATGCTTTTGAGGAATTTAAAGGGTGCCTGCACACACGTGTTATTTGGGACATCACCACAACCTGAGGAGATGAGAGTGGATTTATGTGCACAAGGCTGTGTGTGGTGCAGGGTACCCCCTCTGCCTGGCTCAGGCATTGGTGCATGCTCGGGTTCTCTGGGCAGCCCACATCCTCAGCAGGGCTGCTGTTTTCCCAGTCTGTAATTCATATGAACATCGTGGTTCTCAACTGTTGTTTTTCAAAGTCCTTATAAACCTAAGAAATTGCTGCTTGCTGTCAGGCTGTTCTGCCTTAATGGACCATATGGTGAGGGTCTGTTGTTGAAACAGTCGGAGTTACAGATGCTCCTTTCTGGTAATGCTTGAAAACAGACATTTTGTTTTATGAAGCTATCTTGTGGTTAGCACCAATATAACTCCTAGATAGCGTGTGTATAGAGAGTTATTTTTTCCTCTGGGAAGACATCACATCAGAATGAACTGTACTGTACAACACAGGCTTACTCTGGAAGTTCTTGCCATCAAATAGTTGGAGGAAATCTGTCATTCTGTAAAGGTCACAGTCCCAGCCTTGTTTAAGCGGATATTTCTTCAACTGTGTTGGTTTTTCTCCAGACGTTTCATTTTGAGTATAAAGTTATGTATGTATTTGACAAAAGATAAATCAGAAGAAGGCAAACACAGCGCTCTGGAGGGGTTCTGTAAAGACAGAGGAGTCTCTGGGAAATAATTTTTTGGGAAGTCTTGGGAAAATGATCCTCTCTCGAAGTTGGAGTTGAGAAGTTCATCAAGGTTTGTGGGCAGATTTGTCACCAGCCCTATCTTATCTGCTTCTTAATGACGGCAAGGCCATGTGTTACAACAACCTGAGTTTCTTGGGTTAGATTTGAGAAAATATTGATAGTGTCTCATTAATAATCTGAACATGATAACTGAGGTGCGTGTTGTGCCTCGGCCTGCTATAAAAGGCTGCAGGCTGCGGCCAGGTGTCAGCGCTCAGCCATGGATGGGGTCAGGGGGCTCTGGCTCTTGGTCGCCGTGCTGGCAGGTAGGTGCATGGGACTTCTTTTTGTCATGGGACTTAAAAGCAAGATTTAAACGTGGTGACAACAGGAAAGCTATTGGGGAGGGAGCTCTTTTCACACAGAAAAGGAGCGGACGAGCGTAGGCTGAACTCCACCTGAGGTGATTCTATGGGAAGGCAACAGTGCTGGCTTGTTTTATAAATATACACCAGTCCAATGGTGCGTTCAGCTCTTGGGCACCAGAGCAGATGGACTGAAGTCATTCAGCTGCTGAAAGGTAATGTTGCCTTGGATAATTTGCTTCCTGGGATTTTTTTTTACCTACGTATACTGGTGGTGAATCAGTCTGGGGTCTAATAAAGAGAGAATAGAGCTGATTCTCCCTGTGTTGAGAGATAAAGGTAGAGGGAAGCAGCAAACGTGAAGGTGAGCCCAAAATGCAAGGACTTGTGAATTAGAAGGAATGTGGTGATGTCTTAACTCCTTGCTCGGGCCTTATTGCAGCACCCTCTAACAATTCAGCAGAAGTGAAGTCAGGGTTTTTAAAAACAAACAGGGATGCTTTTTCGTTTCTATCTTTCAAGCTCCGTCTCTTTAGCATCTGTTCCCATGGAAATTATCAGGGAAAAGGAGCACGTAGCCCCAGCATTTGCTGAGTTTGGCTGCTCTTTTGCATTTCATTTCAACACATGCTTACAAACATGGGGAGAAAGTGCAGGGGAAAAATGATGAAAAGGCTGTAAAATAATGGTAAGAGAAAAAAAAGAGTAGAAGGAGGAATTTGCACCTTTCCCCTTGCCATTATGTGGTATGGATAGCAGGAATTTGGGGAACAAGAGGTGAAGGAGGCTGCAGCCTGATTCAGCTGCTCAGACCTGAGCGTGTTACCAGACTTTCCAGGAAAGCTTCAGCTTCACGCAGAAAGGGGGGCTTTCTTGGCTCCTACAGAAGCAATTTTTCTTTCCGTCAAACTTTCCGTTCACAATATCCTTAAGAACTGTTTTGAAGGCGTTTTCATGATAGATATAAGTTGATAAGAGTCTCCCATGAGATGTTAATAACCTGCTCTGGTGTGTTCAGTCATGTTGTAAGTAATGAAAAGAGTGATGCTGCGTTTTATTCCTATTGGGAAAAAATAGTGAAATGTGGTGGTTTTACTCTACTCTGTGCTCCATCTGCCCTGATGTGAGCTGGCACACATGGGCTGATTCCACACTTTTTCTTCATATGCACCTCTATATCACACACCACTGTGTCAGGCTGCCCCTTTGCAGCCATCTGTCACATGGCAACAAAATGCAATGAAATATTGGTGGAAGGTTCAACCTCTACTGCTTACCACCAACATCTGCCCCTGATGCTGCGGGCAAAGACATATCATTGAAATCCTCCATGCAGAAAAAATGGCACCCATTGACATTCATTGATGCTTGCTGAACACTTATGGAGACCAACCAGTGGATGCGAGCACTGTGAGGCTCACAGTGGGTGGTATGTTTCAGCAGTGGCCCCATGAGTCACCTCTGCTGGTGCAGATTTTCATGAGCATGGCATGCAGGCTTTTGTTCATTGCTAGTGATGGTGAGTGCTAATGGTGATGACTGTGTTGAAAATTTGAGTTTTGTAACTGAGAATTTGCTTTATCAAACAGTGTTATTGTGCTCTTTGTAGCTGTTGCGGTCTCCATGGAAATAAATAGGATGCATTACTTTCAGAGCGACCTACAAAAACTCTGACATCACCAAATGATGCAATTTCCTAGTGAACCCTCAGTTTTATGCTGTAATTCTTTTCAGTATATGCAATAATTGCTTGGGCACATTTTCTTGTGAACTTCTTTATATGGGAAAACTTCAGAATATGTCAGCAATCACGTTTTAAGCTTCCAGGTACACACCAGTCCACGTAAAAAGTGTGTAAAGTGAAGATGACTGTCATTTTATGGAAAAGGGTAATTATTTTTCAAGTAGCTGTAATTTCTGAGTTTTCATGGAATTATTAAGGTTAGAAAAGACCACTGAAACCAACTAACCCAAATGTCAACCCATCCCCACCAGTTCTGCCCACTGACCACACCCGTCAGTGCCACATCTCCATGTTTCCTGAACACCTCCAGGGGCAGTGACTCCACCACCTCCCTGGGCAGCCTGTGCCAGTGCCTCACCACTCTTGCTGAGAAGAAATTGTTCCCCATATCCAACCTGAACCTCCCGTGGTAGTGACTGAGAGGGCAGAAGTTAGCTATCAGCCCGCTACCCCACACCATGTGACAGAGGTGCCCTCAGCAGATCCCTCTGCGTGGGAGCAAGGCACTGGGCCAGCAGTGAGGCATAGGGACAGAACCTCTTGTTTTGGTCACCAGTAGACATGCTGCTCTGAGGACATCTCAGCCAAGGGAGTTGTAGTGATGGCTCCAAAGTGAGGCAAAAAGATCTCAGCAAAAGGAAAAATAGCTACAGAATGTCTCACTGCTTGTTCTGTGACTCTGTGTGTATCATTCCATGCTCCCTGACCGCTTTTCCCCTCTCAGCCCTAGGCCACAGCCATGGCTCCAGCACAGAGCAGTGTGCGGTGCCAGTAGCGAGACGAGTGAACTGCCACCCCCAGCCCGGCGCGACCCAGCAGAGCTGCGAGGCACGTGGCTGCACCTGGTGTGCCACCGATGTCCCCAACGCTCCCTGGTGCTTCTTCTCTGAGGACAGCAGCTATGGCTACTCACTGACCAGGAGCATGGAAAAGACAGCGAAAGGCTGGAGGTAAGCTGGCCGTGAGCCATTGTGCCTGAGTTTGGTGAGGGAGGGGGTAGTGAGTGTGTTTCTGTAAGCCACGTGCAGTTGGGGTCCTGCTCATGCCACCAGTGCATGGAAACCACATATTTCATAGAATCATGGCATCACAGAATCAGAGAGGTTGGAAAAGACCATTAAGATCATCTCGTCCAAACATCAGCCCATCCCCACCATGCCCACTAACCACATCTTTCCGTGCCACACCTCCATGTTTCATGAACTCCTCCACGGACAGTGACTGCACCACCCTGGGCAGCCTGTGCCAATGCCTCACCACTCTTGATGAGAATAAATTGTTCCCCATAACCAACCTGAACCTCCCCACATGTGACTTGAGGCCATTATCTCTTGCCTGTTAATGGCAATAAGAGCCAAGCTAACAATATAAGACCTTGTCATCTGATTTTTAGCCTTAAATCTCAGTAAAATAAAAGGTACTGTATTTTCATCCATAGGGACAAAAAGCCAATAATCAGAGATAGGGGAAATTGTCAGTGCCATGGCTGGAACAGGGGGAAAGTCTTAAACTAAAATAAGCGTAATAAGTGTAAGCATGTAATACAACAAATAAGGAACAGTTAGGTTAGATATTAGGACGAAGTTCATTACTCAGAGGGTGGTAAGGCCCTGGCACAGCTGCCCATAGAGCTGTGGATGCCCCATCCCTGGAGGCGCTCAGGGCCAGGTTGGATGGGGCCCTGAGCAGCCTGAACTGGTGTGGGGCAGCCAGCCCATGGCAGGGGTTGAGGCTGGGTGGGCTCTGAGGTCCATTCCAGCCCAAATGGTTCCATGATTCTGTGATTCCATGATCCACAACAGCTGAGCGCTGTGCTGGGAGCTCAGGCTATTGCTGCAGCCAGCAGCCCAATGGCACCAACTCTGCCATGAGGAGGCTGATCTTAGCAAATGGGAGATTAACCTCAGGTTTTCACTCTCTCCAAATCAATGCTTGATGTATTATTTTTAAGAACTGATGTAGAAATGCCGAGTTGTTTCCCTGCACCGAGAGGTGGCAGTGGGACTGAGTCCGGTTTCTGTCACAGGGTGATGCTGGACAAGCGCAGCACGGTGTCCCTGTTTGGTGATGACATCTCTCCCATTATGTTGGATGTGGAGTTCCAGACGAAGGACAGGCTCAGGTTTAGGGTGAGTATTACGGGGGAGGATGCCGTTATAAGGCCAAACAAACACCAGCTAACCATCGGCCTTTCCCTGCCCAGATGTACGACCCCAGCCAGGAGCGCTTCGAGGTGCCTCTCAGCATCGATGCCCCAGGGGTGGCCGCTGAGGATGCCAACTATGATGTGGAGTTCTCATTTGACTCCTCACACTTCCAAGTGAAGAGGAAGAGCACCGGCACAGTGTTGTAAGTACAGAGTGCTGCCAGCACCGCGCTCTGGAGGCAGTAGGAGTGCCAGGGCAAGTGCCGGCTGCTTCCTCGGGCTTTGCTGTGTGACACTGCCTCAAGCACAAACCAGCATAAATCCAATTGTACTCCTTGAAAATCCTCATAATTAGTAGGGTATCTGCCTGTCTAATGAGTGATTATCCACAGGCACGGAGGAATGATTATCTGTTAAGCCAAATAAGCTTTAAGACTGCTAGTTTCTGGGCACGTGGCTTGAGGCATTGCCGTTCTGATGTTGTGGAAGCACTGAAGCACTGTTTTCTGAAATATGGGGTGCTGTAATGCACCAGAAGGTGAGCATGAGCTCGTGTGCCACTCGTGTGCCAGCTGTAGGCCTAAGAAACTGAAGCTCAGGTCCTCAGGGGCCCTCAGGCTCCAGCTACCGCTGGTTCCAATGGAAGCAGGAGATGGTGCAGGTGGGTCTGGCCTGTCGCTCTGTGAGAGATCACTTCTGCATCAGTCAGGTCGGCAGAGCAGAGGCACGGGGCGCTGTAACGTGGGCACCGTTCGCATCAGGACCTTGCGAGAGAGGAGCAAATTGTGCTCTGCCCGTGGAAGGCTGTGGGTATGGCTGTATTAGCACTTTAGTTCAAATCAGCAGCACATGCTGGGGCAAAGCTCCTGGCTATACCCACCCCTTGAGCCATTGGTCCTTGGCACCAGCTCTGCCAGTGCTGGAGCAGATGAACCCTTTGCAAAGTGCGCTCCCAGAGATCCAAGTGGAACGCCAAATGTGGACAGAGCAGGTCAGATCATTGGTTTGTTTTTTTCCCAGAAGTTCTTTGTTAAACAAATTCAAAAGATAAGCATTATTTGTGCATTAAATGTAAGGATGGCTTTGCATGTGTGATGCGATGCAGCCTCTAGAATGGCTGCAGATGGAACCACTGCACTGGGTTTTAATTAGCTGTCTGTCCTTTTAACTGCAACCTCATGCTGTCTCTTTTTGGGCACTGCAGCCAATGCTGTAAAGTTTTCCTTTTGCAGGCTATTGTAGAGGAATGTATTATGCATTGCCCGATAACAAAAATAATTTAATTCCTCGTTAGACTTAACAGCTTTGTGAAAGTGGTGGGCTTAAGCTGAAGACTCAATTTTCTTCTCTTTGTAATGAGAGGTTTTGGCAGAAGCTTGTTAATTAGAATGGTGAAGGGAGAGGTGCCCACATAACGACCAGGGCTGGCAGAGAGCTCAGTCCTTGCGGTGACCCCAGGCCCCAGGGTTAGCCTCTGAGCAGCACTGCTAGGAAAAGCTCCTTGTCAGCAGAGAGATGGAGTGTTTTGCTTAGAGAAAGGGAAACTCTGTGCTTCTGGGGGCTTTTGCTTCACTCAGTTGGCATTGGTGGTGGTTATAGGCTGAAGGGCCACCCCTGGCCAGGGGTGCTGAGTAGCTCAGCTGTGCACAGAGAAGAGCTGCAAGGCTGGTGAAGGGGCTGGACTACATGAGTTATGAGCAGTGACAGAAGGGCTTGGGGCTGTTTAGTCTGGAGGAAAGGAAGCTGAATGGAGACCTCATCGCTCTCTACAGCTACCCAACAGGAGGTTGCAATGAGGAGGGTATCAGTCTCTTTTCTCTGGTGACAAGCGATAGAATGCGAGGCAATGATCACAAGTTGCCCCAGAAAAGGGTTAGAATTTCCTCGTAGAGAGGGTGGTCAGCTGTTGGAATGGGCTGCCCAGGGCAATGGCAGAGTTCCCATCTGTGAAGGTATTTAAGAGATGTGTGGGCATGGCACTGAGGGATGTGATTCAGAGATGGGCCTCATTAGGTCAGGTTGACGATTGGATTTTATGTTCTTGGAGGTATTTTTCCATCCTAGATGATTCTGTAATGCTAAGCTGCAGACGCAGGAGCTGTAGGATGGCAGGACAGCTGGTGGCGAGCTCCCACTCCATCTGCCTGACATAAAAGCCCATCCCAGCTCTGCCACTTGTGCTCCCACTGCCTCCTCCTTTGAGGAGCAATTTATCACCACATCCACAGCATTGCGGTGGAGAACTGGAGTCTGCAGAGATTCCTGAATGTGATTTACAGCCGTTCTTCCCAGCTGCACATAAGGAGCCCCTGTGATAGCTGAGCCACCTGAGTGCTGGCTTCAGGAGGGCAGGATAAACCCAGCGCTATGTAATCATGACAAGAGGGGAGAGGAATGAATTATGTCAGGGAAGAGCCATTAGTAGCTGATTGCAAACCTCATGCGGAGCCCAGATCAGGAATAAAAAGCCAAGTACAGACACATTTTCAGGTAATCAAGGATAGGCTCTGCTTTGCCTGCACAGGGTGAGGATCAGATGGGGTCGTGCAGGGAAATGATCCAGGTGGTGCTGGTGGTTCTGGGACAAACAGCTGCTGGTGGGCAGCTCCCGTGCTGCCTTCATTTCTCTTCCTTGTCTTTCCTCCCACTTACCTCTCTTCTTCTCATTCACCGCTTTCATTTCTCTGTCCCATTGTTTTTACCCTTTTTTGCATTCCTGCTGTGCCATTAGTGGTGAGGGCATGTCCCCCCTGTGCCAAGAGCAATCAGAAGCTGTGGGAGGGACTGGTGCTGCCTCTGTCTGCCAGGTTGGATGAAACCTATTCCCATGCAGGTGGCAGGTTTCTCCATCTTGCTGGGGATGTGACCCAAAACTGCAATAAAATGGAGGGCTAAAAGTCCTAGATCTCAACCACGAGGCACGGGGACTGGGCCGGGTCTTCTGCTCTGAAGGTGAAGTTCCCAAACTTGCTCCTGTTAGCTGGGAGAACACCTATCTTGGCAGAGTGGCCCAAAATGCCCAAAAATTAGCAGTCAACTTTAGATGAATGAACCACTGCTCACGGTATCATAGCTGATCTTGTAGCTCTGCTGGGAAACTGGGCTGTCGTTGGCCAGGGCCCTTTGCTAATGAAAACAGGGGAGAAAATGCTGGGCTGTAATAAGACAGGTGAGGGAACAGACAGGAGCCTCTGCATTGTTAGTGGCACGCTCTCCCAGGCTGAACGCTCTTCTCCTTTCCACTCCTGCCACGAACAACAGCAGTCGCTGTTGGTGGTATGAGGCATGAGTATGAAGGCTTAAAGCTCTGATTTCTTTAAGAACAGAGACTAAAAGGCCAGAAACCGTTTGCTTTAGAGCAGCGAAAAATAACAAAGACATTCTAATTTTGCAGTGTGTGACTCCTCTGTGGGACTCGTTGCCCCAGGGCTGTGCTGACACAGGAGAGTTAGCAGGATGCGCATTGATGCATAATAGAAAAATCATCAGTACATAAAAAAAATGTTTCTGTCTCCGTGTCTCACAACATAAGCTAATTCTATGAAAACAGCCAGAAACTTCCTCTGTAAGCAGATTATTGCAGGGCTGTCTCTGTGATACCCGGCCTGGGCCATTGCTGAGAGCAGGCTGCAGGAGGATGGAGTATTGATTTGAATCTGCACTTTAATACCTGCTCTTCAAGTGAGTTTTTCTTTACGATGTCATATGAATAATGGAGGGCAGAGCACTTTTCCCCAAGCCACGCGAACGCTCCCTTCTCTCTATTGAGAGTTAGGAAGATTTCGTTTGCGCTTGGGAGGACATGGCACAAATAACAAGAACCTAATCAAGATTTTCCTCCATTTCCAAAAAGGCTGCTGCGGAGTTCAGCTGCTTTTTTTTTTATTGATTGTGGTAGTAAGCACGGATGCCACTTACCGTGAAGATGTTTTTACATAGGCAAGGCTATTAGAATGATTTATAATGCTATTGTCTTAAGCTGCAGTTTTGCTGAAAGCAACGGGAGCAAACTGTACGTGTCATGGGTAACTTGGATTTGATCCTGCTTTGCAAGAGCCATTATTTTACTCTTCTAATCATTAAGATTTATGCTATGTAGGCGAGAAATATTGCAGGCATATCACTTATTCAAGTGTTTTTCGGAACAAAAATGAAGCATTTTACATCCAGCCACTTACAGAAGATGCCCTGATACCATGACGATGAGTTCAGTACAAGTACAAATACACCCTGCTACTTGGTTTTTAAAATGTCATATTTGTGGAAGATCTGTTGCTGGCACTGACTTTCTCCTCCTATTCATTAAATCATCTTCAAAGTAAGATAAGCATAACAATATATATATATTCTTGGCATACCTTCTGCAGACCGGTGGGTCTTCCCAGGACGTGTAGTTAAGAAGCAGCGTGGCTGTTGTGAGACAGTGGATACATCTTTCAGGAATCTGAGTGCAGTGGGAAATTGGGGAAGCCTGGGCTCTGTGCTGGTGCTGTCCAGCAGTGTGAGTGGGGAGAGGCATGTTGGGTGCATCCAGGCACCTCCTGGAAACAGGCCCACGATCCTCAGTCACAAAGATGCTTTCCTGGCTTTATAGCAATAGAATGCCCTCCCATGCTGGGAGGCTTGGACCCACTTTTCTGCTGGATGTGGATTTTTCACGTGGATTTTCCGCCTGTATTTCCACACTCATATTCATAACCTTTCACATGGCTGTGACTTCCAAAGGGTCTGGAGGCTGAGGGAAGCAGGTGTTAGAGAGGACGTTCTCACCGAGTCAGTCAGAGCAGGAGAGGGGTGTTCGCACCTTAAAGCAGTGAGATCATTTCCCCTTGGGGTCATTGCAAAAAGAAGGAAAAAAACAGGCCCAGCCTAAAGCAATTTTGAGTATCACTATGTGCATTTCCTAATGAAGTATTGTGTATTTATTCCAAGTCTTGTGGTTCTGGAGGTTTGGTAGGATGTCCCAGCTTGTGCCAACAGCTGTCCAGCTCTGAGAAATGTGGCTCAGCCAAGCCCTTCAGCCAGGCAAAGCACCTTAGTATCACTTAAGGCCTCATGATTCCATTTCTGAAACCACTGCCTCATAGTCATCACCCTCCAGTGTTGTGAAAACATTGGTTTCCAGCTCCAGTGCAGGCAGGGTGGGGTGTTCTACCTGTGCTCTGCCCAACCTCCTCATAGCACTGTTGTCCATCACAGCATTGCTACTGTTTGTGAGGCTGCTGGAGGAGAATCATGCAGATTCCTGCACATGCAATGTCATTTTATGCTCCCTCCTGTTTCATTCTTTCTGTCTGTGTTTAAGAAGCAAGGAGGGGAGGTGGGAGAAATCTAACATTTCCTTTTAGTAATTCCAAGTGCTTGAGGAGTGTCAGACATTGGTTTTTCATATCAACGATTGGTCTTTGCCAGCAGAATGAGAGCCATAACCTGTGTTTTTTATGTGGTTGCTAATGCTGTATTTAGTGTGTGGTGCTGTGTTGAGCAGAGGTTGATAGAGGAGGACCACGCTGATGGAGAACCATGGCTGAAATGGAGCTGCAGGATGGGACCCACTTCTGGGATCCCATGCAGACACTGAGCTCATGGTAATGCCGTGAGGGGGGAATGCATGGCATATGTTAGGGTCTCTCCATGTCACTGCAGACTTGTTGGGGCAGAGAGTTTGTTCACAGGGCTGTGGTTTGCAGCACCTGGTACCTTTCTGCCCAGGAGGGGCTGGCCAAGAGGAAGCTGTACTTCTAATTTTATGGTAGCACTGTGCTTGGCATGGGAAATATCACTGCCACAGCACAGGCGCCAGAGACATTCAAAGCCTCACGTCCTCTGAACAGACATCACTGAGAGTGCTCAATGAGTCAGGACAGATATCTGAGCTCTTCCCAAAGCATTTCTGCTCTGGCATCCTTTGCTATGTGATGCACTCCTCCAGACAGCCACACAGCGCCGGAGCACTGCAACCTCTCACAGAAAGACCTGTTTTCCAGGGGCTGGGCCTGGTTCTCAGGAACATTTTGGGTGTGTTAGCCTTTCTATGAGAGAACAGCTTTATTTAGCACTGTTCATGGATAGAGGAGGTGCTGGAAGGGAGGGAGAGCTGCTGCTGGTGAGCATCTAAGTCAAAAGTTAAATGCAAATCATTATTTTTCTTCCTTGTCAAAAAGGCCATATAGGTGTTTTACAGAAGGCACACACCCTTCAGCACAGCACTTAGGGCTCACCTGGGATTGTAGCAATGGATTGTGCCTACCTTTGGTAAGCAGAAGCAGAGGGTCCCCCAGCTGGTTGGTGGGTGGCAGGCAGGGCAGCGTGGCCCCCTCACAGCGCGGTGTGCCCTCTGCTACTCCAATTTACTGGTTAATTTGATCAAACATTTAATTTTGTCAAAATCATTGACAAAAGATCATTAAAAGGAGAGTTATACCACTTCTACGCTCTGTCGCTTTGGCTCATTTATTTTAATTAGCCGTAACACATTCGTGGTTAAACAAGGCTCGAGAGGGTGCTATCTAAATGTGGTACTCATGGCATACACAGCACCATTAATGAAACACTTCTCCACAGCTTGACTATGTTCTCCCCCATCTACATTTCTGCTCATTATAGCACTGGAGATTGGAAACAGAATGTAACACCTAATTAAAATGTGAGCCCGTGTCCACAGACGAGTCAATAGAAATAAAAGCACTAGGCTGGCGAGAGAAGCAAGGGAAGATCCATCACAACATAAACATCTCATTCGAGCAGAGTCTGGGGGACGCTGTCACTCTGCTGCACTCTGCATAAAGTCGGGGTAACAAAAGCATCTGGTCCTGATCCAGCAAAGCATTAGAAAGTTAAAGCAGATAACTGTTATAGCCTGTTGTTCTCACTGAGCATTCTGGAGCCCACTGTGTAATAACAATTTTTAGCCTGCCCCATTGGTTGTCATAGAAATAGCACAAGCAACGACTTAGTTTGGTAATAGGATTATAGATAGTGTCTTCTCTTATTTCAGTTGTTCTTTTCAAAATTATACTGAGGCATTTTATTGTATAAGTAGACAAGATGTCTGCAGCCATTGCAGAGATTAATTTGATGTGTGTTAGGTTAAGTACATTAGAAGCATACATAGAGCTCAACATTCTTCATATTGTTACTCTCCGAAGTACAGAAATATTGTAAATAACTGGATGTGTGCTTAAAATGGTGCATACCAAGGATGAGCAAACTAACCACGTTTCCCTCCATTTGTCCCAGGTGGGACAGTCCCCTGGTTGATCTGTTTTTCTCCAACCAGTATCTTCAGATTACCACAGCTGTGCCATCCACCTCGGTGTACGGGTTTGGTGAGCAGGAGCATGTGTCCTTCAAACACAACATGGACTTTGTTACCTACGGCATGTTCAGCAGGGACCAGCCACCCACGGTAATTCACTTTGGGCAGCACTTTGTGCTGGGCTTCTATCACAACAAGGCAGTGCTGAGACAGAGCTCTGCCCAGGGAGTGCACAATAACGCTGCTGATGGGAGCTGATGGCAAAGACTGAATGCCATGTGCATTGCAGGTGTCAAAAGTTTTAATTAAATGACAAAATCATAAGTCGTTTTGAGGAGAATTTGATGCTTTTCATTCGAGTCTTTCTCATCGTGCAGTACTTATCAGAACAAGAATGTTTTATGTATCAAAACCTTGGGTCAGGAAAGTATTTAATCTTGCTCCCTGATCGATCCCCGTTCACCCAAACAAGTTGGGCTTCAGCAGGATTTATTAAAAGTTTGGCAAAACTGAGGTCAACAGATGATGAATAATTTCACTGCAAGAGCACGTTTTACCCTTGTCTTTTCAGAGGGTTTAGCAGAATGTTGTTGTGTTAAGAGAGGCCAATAAGGAGCACTGTGTCGAGGCAGAAAAACAGCCCTTGTTCTATCAGTTTGACTTCACGCCAGTTTAGATGACAAAAATCTTGAACCTTTCGAAACAGGTCTCTAACTATGAATGAATGAATTTCCTTGTCTTTGAATACGTACCTAGCTGACCAAAGCTATGAAAAAAATGACAAAATTTGCCTAACGTGTTCTTCTGTTTCAGCCACTTGCCAATCTCTATGGCGTTCACCCTTTCTACATGTGTGTAGAGGATGACTCCAATGCCCACGGTGTTCTCCTTCTGAACTCCAATGCGCAAGGTAGGAAGATGCACAGATTCCCCATGCAGATTGCATATAGAAAGGCAGCAAATTAGTAAATACAAAAACAAAAAATGCTGTTTTCAATGTGGTACAGTACAGCTGACTGCTGCACAACTGAGATTCCAGTAATTGCTATGAAGTTTTCAAAGAGATTCCATCAGGATGACTGTTAAACGCGGTAAGGCATTTTCAGGGAAAATATATGATTAATTCTTTAAAAAATAGATGCATATACAGGGAAGGGAGAAGGTGGAATAAATTTCCTCTGGGACTGGCATAACTGAATCAAATCAATTTAGGTTAGTCCTGTATTTTGTCTGCAGCAAGTAGTTTTGTGTGTTGCCATGGTCACCTTACTGTGTTAATCCAATAGTATAATTTCAGAAAAGGGGAATCTTCATTCAGTCTATAAAATCAGCTTCCCCTGGCAGGCAATGACTTCCAATAAGAAGATTAAAATAGCACAGAGGAACCCTAAACACAAGCTTGTGGTTCCTTGCGATATAAATGAAACTGAGACAAATGATTCTGGGCAAACTAATCTGTGTGGGTTTCTGTGATTTATTGCTGCATGATGTCAATCAGAAGATGCAGATTGCAGAAAGTCTGGACAGTTGCTAGTCTACGTACAGGTCCTGTGTACCTCTCTGACCGTATGGCAAAGTGTCAGGGAATGACCTCCATGCACCTCTACCTGGGGGGCATATTAATGCTTGGAGAAGACCAGTGTGCATATGCCTTGTGCAGAGTAAGCTTGTCCTGAGAACCTGCTTTTCCCTTTCAGATGTTTCTCTGAGTCCAAACCCATCTTTAACTTTCCGCACTATTGGAGGGATCCTTGACTTCTATGTCTTCCTTGGTCCGACTCCTGAAAATGTCATTCAGCAATACACAGAGGTTAGTAGGAAGTGCTTAGGGCATGTGGGGCAGTGCCTTGGAAGGAGCTCTATCGGTGCTGGGTTAGCAGCAGGCAAGTCAGCCAAAGCTTGGTCCCACCGCTCATACGCAGTGACAGCTGATGTGGTGAGGAAGGACGAACAGCAGAAAAAAATCCTATGAATACATTAGTATTAGAGGAAGACTAAAGGGGGTGTAGATTGTTATCAAAAAGAAAATAACAGAGGACAGATTGAAATGCACTTTTGCTGAAGCTCCCTCCTGCGCAGCTGTGCTCAACTACTAGGCACAAAACTTTAAACAGGGGAATAGTAGCAGGCTTCTTGTGGTGAGAATGGTGATTGCTTGCTTGCTCCTTGTTTCCACTGGGAATACAGCCCTGCCTTAGTCTGCAGAAGATGAACACTCAGAGGCAGAGAAATCCTTTTTTACTATAATAGGAACTGAACACTTGAACAGACCATCCAAGGAGGCTGGGAATGTACCCCGTCAGAGGTTGGTAAGAACAAGTTGGCCAAATATTGATCTAGATTTGCCTCAAACCCAGATGTTGATGTTGTGGTGCTTTTCAAGTGCTCCTTAAACCTTCTTTTCATTGGTATTATTATTATACATACTTCTGCTCCATCATTCTAACTGAATGTTATATATATATAATATAATATATAAGGTACATTGAAAAGTAATATAGAAATGCTGGTAGGCAGAACATTGCTAGGAACTGATCAAAAACCAATGGATATTGTAAACAAAAGCCTTCTATCAGCACCTGGGCTACACTGTGCATAGGTACTTCCCTATGGCTACACCTCTGGGATTTTTCCATAAGGGAAAGTTAGTTGTGTATATCATTGGATTATGATTGCGTGGCTCATTCTCACAACATATGAACACTGCCTATGACATAACCGTCCAAACACGTGGCTGATAGTGTAGCTTTCTCCTTGTTTTTCATTTGGTATTTGGCTGAGGGAGGTGGACAGATTTTCTAACCCTTTCCCCTTTGTTGTCTCCTTGATTTGCATGAATCAGAGAGCTTATGAGAGGAGGAAACAACAATGAAGAGCTTAGTCTGCTCTATTAACATGATTAAAGCAGCTGTTCTTTCCCCTTAATCTAAATCAGCCATCATTTTCTTTTTTTTGCTTCATTTGCATTCATAGAAAGAGCCCTCATGGTTGTTTTGATCTGGTGCAACTTCTTCACTCGGGTTAGTCTGGGGCTTCCAAAGGCTTCTTGGTGTCAGTGACAGGGAGGTGTCTGGCAGCAATCTGGCTGCTAGAGGGCAGGATGAGGGATACTGGGGGTGATTTGAGTCGCTCTCCTCTGGTCTGACACTGATTTTTACAAAACGTGAGGGCACCTCATGTTTTAGAGCTCTTGGGTGGAAGTGGCCAAAGTTTCAAACCCTGCTTGAAGAGGCTTCTGCTCCAAGAGGTGGTTTGTATTGCTCCCGCTCTGCCACAGAACTGGGAGCAGGAGGCATTAAAAGGATGCTGAGTACAGGTGGGAATGTTTGGGAGCTTTATCTCTGCTGGACTGCTGAGGTGTAGAATGAATTTCAAAGGCATCAAACCTGTGGTTGCCAGGAGAACTGCCCGTTGATTCTGGACCAATTAGTCTGTGTTTCACTAATGAAAACTCATGTATCTGCATTTGAGAGCAGAGATGTGGAAAAACCTTATTTACTCCTGTCTCACAGAGTATAGCATAACTATTTGCTTTTCCGTTGCCCAGTGTTTTCCAAAGAACTGAGAATACATGGGGAAACTGCTGGTGCAGGAGTGCGTAAGCAGCTGTGAGAGCTACCTGTACCAACATGGCAGGCGATGTGCTCCTCCTGGTCACCAACTACAAGTGGTGCATTAACTAGGCCCTTCACAGAAACGCTGTCTCAAAACCAAGTTCTGTATGTAAAGGAAGCAGCATTTTGCCCTTGCTGGATGTTTAAAGCTTCCGTACCCTATGCCTATCCTGCAGCAGGGACATGGCTCCTTCCCTCAGACGTCTGTAGCTCCCAGCCTCTCTGCACACCTTTCCGCCCTGCAGATCTGATGCCATAGTTCAACCAGAAAGCTGTTTTTTGTACTTCCACAGTGGCGATCAAGCATTAAAAGCCCATCCACACGGACAGAGTTGTGGTCTCTGTGCTGGAAGTCCCTATTTCAGGGGCATCACTGCACAGAGGTGAGAGCCATCCCCGTCTTCTTTCTAAGTCTTTTGCTGGTGTTTGAAGGCAGCATTTCTGTGGCTTAGCAGGTGGCCAGAAGCTGAAAATACAATGAGAGAGTTATCCCTCCCCAGCTGGGGAGCGCTGGCAGCTCGCTTTCTGCCCGTTTCTCTGGAAATGGAGCTGGAGCAGAGAAAACAAGGAGAAGGGAGCTGGTGGGTGTCTCCTAACTGGACATGTCACACACCAGGACAAAAAATCCCCTGCTCTGTATTCTCTGAGCCTGTACTCGCCTGTCTGGGGAATCCCGAAGAATGCATGGTAGCAATTTCACAGTGAAGTAATAACTTCTTCAGTAAACATGCTGAAAGTCCCGGATCGCAAGAGTTACAATTAGCATATTATTAGTCTCTAGGGTAATGATTTGGCTTTCATGTACAAGGTATGTGGGAAGGTGGAGGAGACGAAAAAGACTATTTTTCAGCTGTGTTTTCTCTCACAACAAGAGGACTCGACCACTGCCACTCCCCAGGGAAGGAGAGGGGGTGGAAGAGAGGAGTGTGGCTGGTGCCTGTAAGGCAGCACTCAGCAGCCTCTCCGTCTGTCCCTGGGGCAAAGAAGGACAGGAGTGAAAGCCATGCTGATCTGCCCTAAGCTGGCTTCAAGGGTGATGGAGGCAGTGGGAGATCAGCGGGTGGAAAGCAGGAGCCCTGCTGTGTCTTGTGAGGAGCAGAGCAAGAAAGTTCATGAGCTGGGCTCCAGGACATAGCCAGCCAGCATCACTGAGCTCTTCAGTAGTGATGGTCAGGTGTGTGTTGGGCATGGCGTGATGGGAAGAAGAAACCTCCATACCAATGCTTCTGGTCCCTCCCATCCTTGAGCCCGGCCATGAGTACTGCTCCCAGCAAATCAGAGCTGGTTCTGCCACAGTTAAATATATATATTTGATGGTAATGACACTTTTTTCCTACTGCAGAAGAGGTCCGGTGTGCAGAAAGGTTATATAAATCTCACTTATTATGACAAACACCCCAAATTTATGGGAGGATGGGAAGAAGCAGTGATGGGCTGACGAGCTGAGCCCAGCTGGGCATCTGCAACCAGAGGCCATAATCAAATCATGGGTGCCAAATGCACCAGTGTCAGCTCAGGGCAGAGTAACAGTGCACAGCAGTAAAACATGAGTTCCTAACAGAGCACAGTGCGTGACTCCCAACTCTGTTTTAAGAGCAAAGTACTGCTTTACTTCCTCCTCTCATACCTGTGGGACAGTTCTGGGTGAAGGGACCTCAGGAGCTCTCCAGCCCAGCCTCCTACTTGAGCAGTAACACCGGGATCCGCCTTTTACTGTTTAGCATTTATAATTTAGTTCACATCATCCATTTGAGATGTCCATAGTAATAATGTCATCTGTCCAACGGCCCAGCACAGGGAGAGGGAATGCTGTTCACCTGCTTCCTGGGCACGGCTTTTAGCTGCTCGCTGAGCTTTGTTCTCACTGAGGAGTACCTCCAGGAGACCTCCTAGATGGATCTGCTCTCAGGTGCATCTGGGAAAAGTTCAGAAATTACATAAGGCTAAGTTATGCAAACCCGGGTAAACTGACAGTGAATCTATTAAACAACACTCAGTTATTTATGAACCAAGTGCAGGAGGGATGGTGGTATCAAAAATAGGATCTATTTTTCTACTTCTGCACTACTGTATCTTTCTTTTTTTTTCTCTTCTCAGTTTGGATCCTCCATATGTTTGCTGCTTCTGCATTGCTCATGTTTTCCTCCCTCAGTTCCCCTGCTATACCTCATTTACCTTTTCTGACTCTTTGCAAGTCACTTTTGCCTATCAGATTTTCTCCGTGCACTGCATTTTATGTTCATTTGTATGCAGAATGCAATCTATATGAATTAACTAGATCCTAAATATGTATCAAATCCAACACAACTTTCAGGTTTGCAGAATCGCATCTCTGCCCCTGCCAATCCATCTGCACGTAGGTACCATATGCCACTTGCTTTATCAGGAGGCTTCAGGGGGATCCATTAGAGAGAGTCCGCAGCATAATTAGAAGAAAGAACATTTGTTTTCCCTGCTGCCCTGTTTTCATCCTTCCTCTTCAAATGTTCTGTTCATTTCAATTACGCTTACCATAGCTGCTCCAGCCTGGCCAACCTGGGGAACTAATTGCTTTAAAAGTTAATATCTTGCTTGCAAGGTGGATTTTCTTCCATTTGTTCGACTGTAATCCCAAACTCCTCAAGGGATGCTGTCACAAAATACCGCCTCGCCTCAGGGCAGCTCTGAGGCCTGCAGAGCCATGGTGCAGAGCACAGCCAACCCGCAGCATTCCCCGTTGCTGGGGACAAGGCAGTGTCCCAAGGGAAGGCCCTGCCTGGTGCCTTGATGGCCACAGGCCTCACCTCAGCCCCGCTGCCAACCACCAGGCACTTAGTGCAGCACACAGGGTAGACATGAACCCCCATCCAGCTCTTGAATTTGGCATGGGTGATGTCCCAAGCTCATCAGCATGCATCCCAGCAGCATCCCATGTCCAAGAGAGACCTGGGGGGGCATTGCAGGGCTCCCTCCCACTGCCTCTGGACTGATGCCAGCCAGCTCAGAGGATGACCGTGGTGCTGGTCTCTGTGCCATGCAGGCATCCTGCCAGGGCACCAGGCTCTGCATCCAGCAGCAGGATTAATATTTATCAGCTGTTTTTCCATCTTCCTTTTATCCGAGGGAAGAAGCCTGTACACAAATGTTTTTGTTTCATCAGGGAGTTCTTTTGTTTTCTTCTG
>PPHD01010818.1:0-19320 GCA_002909625.1 Bambusicola thoracicus | reverse complement strand
TCAGGACACAGGTAAGATCTTTATTTCACTTATAATTTGTAACTGTGTAATTTTTCCTAATCCAATACCTGCTTGCCATACAGCCATACACTTCCTATGCCATCACAAAACAAAAATGTATCAAATGAAGTTCTACTTGTACACTCCTTAATTAAGATGAAAATCTAAAGTGTATACAGTTTGGCTCACTCCCTCATTTTCTGACTTTCTGATAAGGCATTGGAGCATTTGGACATAACTCAGTTTTCCTACTTCTTCCTTAATAAAATACAGTAATATTGAAAGATATAGTAAATTCACAAACCCTATCCTCATCTATCAAAAGAATGAAAGGTCCTGGTAGAACTCAGTGTCTAATCCAGTGATTCTACACAATTATCACAAAGACTCTACTATTAAATGACCATCCAGAATTCTCATGGTGGCCTTTTAGCAGTGTTTTGGACCCTTCTTAAAAATGAAATTTAGAATGACAAGTGATAATTGGTTGCAAAAAAAATCAGCAATAAAAGTTCTCCTGAGGAGTCCTGTTTAGTAGGGCATAGGCCATATAGAATAGCAGAGACCGGGACACAGAGATAAAAAGGATTTCACCACTACATCCATTCTATAGAATCTTATTTGATGTTTTAATTAAAACGTAAAACTCTGCATTCCTAAGCATTGGCACCAGGTACAGAACAGTTTCATGTGTTTTGAGATTCCTGCTATATGTCTTTCAGATATCCTTTTGAGGCCAACATAATCTTATCTCAGTACTCCAAGATAATAAAATCTGGGTGAGGGGAGTGAGTGCTTCCAGCACTTTTCTGCAGAAACCTCTCATGGTCTGTTCTATTTGCAGGAATGTGAGATTCCTTTTAAATCTATGATTTCTGTATTCAGTCTGTAGAACTAAGCTCATGTATGATCTTATGGAACAAAAGAAAAGGAATGTGATACTGTAACAGAGGTACTTATTTTCCATTTTTCAATCTTATAAAGTCCTGTCTTCTCAAGTTCACTGCTGATAACATCAACTGAAGTCAGATAAAACAGGACAAGTCATTCTTTTCCTGAAACTTTGGCCTGGCCTGCATGATCTTTTCAGTACATACAATTCTTTCTTCACCCTTCTGAGATAGTTGTTTGGTTCAGTTGTGCGATAAAAAGAACATCTTAAAGTTCAAGGACCACTTCTCTACACTTTTATGTTAACTGGAATAATTATCTTTGATAAAAATATAAGGGCTCAAAACCTGCAGCATCTCTTTTAGTAAAATATGAGCACAATTTTCACTGTAAGAAAATAAACAAAGGCATTATTTGTACATATAAAATACAAACAGAAACCAAGTTGCTCAAGTCTTGCCTACACAATTGTACCTACATGTACAGCTGACACATGCTTTCATCATATTATAAACTTACTTTAGTGCCTTTTCATTCTCTGTATCTGAAATGTGTAGCATGATATAAAAGCCACAGTATCATTACTTTTAACCATTTTATCACCTATTTTGTAGTTGGACTTGATCTTTAAGGTCTTTTCTGACCTGAACAATTCTATTCTGTGATGAGTAACAAGAGACAAACTCAAATTCTTACATATTTAAACTGCTGTTTGAGCATTTCAAAATTGATACTTGCTGGTTCAATACCTTATTGCAACAATTTCAGATGAGGATCTTCAGTATAAAATACTGATTTCATTCATTATAACACCAGACCATGACAGAAATCTCTGACTTAAATCTGTGCTGAACTTTGGCTTACCTTGAACAAAATTTAAATAGCAACGTCTTTTGTTTCCAGAGTATCTCCAATTAATAAATGCATTCATTTGAAAACACTTCACCTCACGTTCCTCCAGGTCCACCTTTTAAATAAAGGCCTATTTTCTCTTCCTGACATCATTCGCAGCAAAGACAGATAGATTGCGTGCAGAGTTTATTACAAGATCGATCAAGATAATTGAGGTATAATTTTCTCAGTGATTTCTGTCATCATTTTTAAAGGCAGGGATGATTATGTTTCTCTTTCACCCATCTGGGAAAACACAGTGTTCTCATGTAAATTGAACGTTTCAGCAAGGATGTGAGACCATCTTTTTAGATGTAACTAATAGCTCTGCCATTAGGCCATCCTCTCTCGAGACTTCATTTTTCTTATTAATAATCATCAACACTATCTCTTGTTCAGGAAAAAAAGAGCCACACCTAAGACTTTTTCTCATTGGCATAACAGCCAATTTCAAATTTAAGATGTGGCTTATGGTTATGACAATTCAAATGCTCCCTATGAAATCTCCAGAGAGAATCCCTTTTTTTTTTTCCCCACTTTTTTTGTTTTAGAATGTTTACTAAGTTACTCTTGTGTTTTTTTTTAAGGCTATTTCAAAACTAAACTCCAAGTCCCCTAATTTTGCTCAAGTAACCAGATAAAATGTTCTAATTTACACCAATGTTTCCATGCCATAGTTTAAGTGAATTATTCTTAATTACATCTAACCTTTCAGTAGAACAAGATCCTGACTGTCTGCTTTGTTATTTTTCTCTTGGTCTTTTTTTTCTATTCTGTTTTGGTAACTGTGATATCCTCTATTACTAAAAGCATTCTGAAAAGCATCTGAAATACAGTTTCTTTGGTTCAATATTCGATAAATTTCTGGATCTGTGATGGTAACGCTCAGTTTTACTGTGATCACCTATATTCCAATCTACTGTAACCATTAGTACCCTATTCAGGAATTTTGTTCCAATCACTTTCGCCTCTTAACACCCGAAAGGAATAAGGCTTCAATTTAAGTGTTTTGCCTTTGCTTATTACTAAGATAAAGCCAAGACATCAAATAGGTTAACAACACACCCATGACTGCATATTATTGTTGAAGTAGTTTGCATTATTGTTTTGAACCCTGGTCTTATTATTCTTCCATAACTGGCAGAGTTAAAGCATTACTTCTGGATATAAGACCTGTGATCTCCAAGGATGTTTGTGACATAAACATACTTAAGCTTCAAGGTCCATCTCTAAGCATCTATGTCTGCATTAAACATTCTTTGTGTTATATATATATATATATTCTGATGTATAATAAACTTATTCAGTTACAGCTTACTATATGGCAAGATTTTTTTCTTTGCCAGCAAAATAATGTATTGGACCTCATCTCATTCCTGAAAATAATTACAAAACTTAAAAATAGAACGATGTTAAATTGTAAACTTTGTAAGTTTGCATCATAATGGTTAGTCAACCAGGACTTTCTTCAGGACTGCCAAAATCTATTTTAAAATGAACTGTATATTATTCAATACCTATATGGAAAGTTCAAAGCTCTTCAGGATTTTACCCAAGAGTTTGCCTGATCTGACTGGCAGCAAAATAAATATGGTAGGTGGTTTAAACAGACCACCCATCTGAATCTAATCACATTACATTTCAATAGTATCAACATTTGAAAACACTATAGCTGTTGCATCAACAGAAGTGCATGGGAATATCTCCAAAGCAGATGGCAACTAGCACATCTCAAAAACATGCAGATTCCTGAGCCAATTTATAGAGCAAAACAGCATCTACCACAGAGCAAAGGAAAGAATAATTAGCATATTCAAAAGTTCAGAACACCCTAACATCACATGGTTTATGCTAGGGACCATGAAAAGTAATTGCTGTCACGTAATACTGTCTTTCATTTGGAGAGGACCCAATTCAAGCAGGGTTCAGTCAACCAAGTAGTTCCTTTTGAATGTGAAGAAATACAAATCTGTTTGAAGGTAGTGGCTAAACTTTGTAAAATGGGAAGCATAGGAACTCAGGCAAGGATCTTCTTAATCCAAACAGCTTAGTTTGGTGTCAGCTCCTTCAGAGAGATACAGTTCTAATGGCTGAATTAGAGTCCTGAGAGACACCATTTCCAATGATCTGCTAATAATGGTGTTAAAGTTGGAAAGACTAGTGTGGTGGAAAGGTGATACAAGAGTGAAATGGCAAAAGGGACAAACAGGAAAAGAATGTTCACTCCTCTCTGAAGGACCAGGCTTGCAGGGAAAACTCTAAAAGGGAGGGATCTCCAACCAGAGATTCTTTCCCAGTGGCAGTCAGCCCTTAAATGGGGTCTAAGAGAGGTGGAGCCAGGCTCTACCCGTTCCGGTCACACAACTGAATTGTCTTCAACTGTGCTCCCAGGCCTGAGCTGGTCCTTTCTGAATGTGATCAATCAGTGGTTCACGCCATAACTCAACAGTTCCCATACAAATGGTATGGCAATGATCTGGAATCCTACTACACAAAACCAAAGTAGAAACTTGGGGTCTGTGTAATTTTACCTAACATTTAGACATCCAGAATTCAGGTAGACATAACAGCTTTAATTCCATAAGCAACCTCTACCATCTGTAGAGAAGAACCTGTGTTCCTCTTGACCACAGAAAAAGCCTAGTATTACTGACTCAAACAGATATCTACACTGTTAAATTCCAATTAAATAAACTAGTAAAGAAGTACCACATTTTTTTTATTATCCTTAGCTGACAGAAAAAAGTAGTACATTCAGAATTTATTAGCAGAGATTACACAACATAATACTGGGACATAATTGCTTTAAGAAAAATAAATAGGCTATAATTTAATAAATGTATATATGACACACACTATCCATATTGCCTTTACATTCAGTCACTAATTTCCATGTATGAAAGATGTATTGATGAATCATATCACTTACACTGTGTCTGGTCTATGAAGAAAACACACCACTGTGCTTTATCTTCATCATTACAAAAGTTAACTTAAAAGTGCAGAGGATGATATTACACCTCTCAACTTACTTCAATGTTAATATTCTCTGTGTGTGTATGTACATGTTGGGCACTCTTTTGAAAGAACTTGATGAACTGACATCGAGATAATTTAAAATAAAAATACAACACATTCCATCTAAAGAAATGGGGTATCCATCAGTACCCTGTCTGGAAGTGGAACTATATATCTTTAGCATTCCTTCAGAGTTCCAGTGTTCCATGCATCTTGGATCAGATAGCACCAAATTGTACTGGAAATTTGATCAAGATATATGCTTTCCCAAATAAAACACCATAAATTTAGGCCAATATAAACCTGTCAGAATTATGCCTCTATAAGCTTCACACCATGATGTGATGCTGTACAGCTGAGAAACTGAGATAATAAGTGTTGAAAAATGCAAAATAATGCTTTATGGCATCACGTAGATTGGCACCAAAAAGCCTGCTTGCACCTACACCCCAGTTTTGACAAATACATATCAAAACATGGGAGCTGTAAGAACGAAGTCCCACTGACACAAAAGCAGGAGGAAAGAAACAAATAGGTCTATTAGAGAGTTCTATATTTTATGTTTCCTGAGTTAATGAAGATTCGTATATTTCACCTGCTGAGGTTCAAGAAGAGTAAACTAACAAAAAAAAAAAAAAAAAAAAAAAAAAAATGTGAACACAGATAGCTTCCACTGACACTAAAAAGGTGATTTCTGCCATTTCCATGTTCTAATGCCATGACAACATTGTGAGTCCAAAAGACTCTTTTGATTGGTCCAATTTAGCTTTGGGTCAACCAGAGGATTATTCCAGATTGACAGTAACGTAACCAAAACCAGATTTTAGCATTAAGAAAGCTAATTTAGATTTTGTCATGACTGTATAAAGACTTGCCAATATATTTATATGAGCAAAGCCCTCTTTCAGACTTCCAATTTATACTGGCAAATGTACTCCACATTGACACGAGATACTTTGGTTGGACAGATTGCATTTCTGTAGAGAAAATGAGAGGGACTGCTAGCACAGCTATGTTATTTGAGAGCGCGGTATGTTTAACACTCCCAGTTCCCATACCCTTGGACATAGAATGGGGCAGCACAGATCTGGGCACACTCGTTTATGAAATGCCATGCAATAGCCTTACTAGAGTGCTGCATTAATATCTAGAATTAGCAATTCTAAGTCAGAACTCAAAAAAAAAAGAAATTCAAAATTGTGAGAGTTTAAAAACAAGAGTCCTGGGGACTTTTTCATGTGTGTCTGGAGTTTAGATTCATGTTTTCAAAGTTCTTTCCTCTACTCAAGATAGTTTTTGTCCTCTCAAAGAAATAAGAACCTGCGGTTCACATTTATTAACATAGATGCGAGAAATAGTTTTCAAAAGAAATACCGAAGCACACAATGAAATCACAAGGAGTAACAAAGGATCTTTTATTCTGAGAACAGAAATTTTTCCAAAGACTGAGAATAATATTGTGCTCCCAGGTACTCCATCCTTCCACATCGAAGCTCCAGTGGACCCAAAGCATCTCAAATTACTCCAAAAAGCCCTCAACTCACATCTTGCTGCCAATGTTAGTTCAGTACCCAGGGCAGGCATCTCTGGAGTACTCTCTGGTGCTTAACACAGCTCTGCCAGCAGCAGTCAAATCAATATAATTCCAGTCATACCAGTTAGTAGCTCTAATCAGTAACATATTAAAGAGAAGGCAGACACCACCAGTCTCTGCATTAATAGAAAGCAGCTTTGCTGTTTGCTGAGAATACTGTTAATGTGTTTTTGGTAAGCTCCGAGCATGTCTGTGAGATTCCTGGGGGAATTCTGCTTGAGGAACATCCCTCCAGGCTCCAGCAGGCTATAAGCTGAACAAGATGGATGAAGGCACTTGCCTGGGAGATGGCTGCAGATGCAGCAGCTGTGTGGACATCCAAGTGACTCAGAAGCAGCAAACCCACTGCAAAGAACGAGCAGAAGAAACACACTGGCCCCAGTAACATAGCCAAGACTGGATTTGTTTTGGCAGAGTGTTGGCAAGCTGCAGACTCCAATCTCTGAAGAAGGGAACTGCCTCCTGTTGTCCCTGGGACTGTGCTCTCATTTGTTTTTAACTAATTGGATGGCATGCAGTAAATATCTGGCTTCTGCTAGAAAAATTATCTCACAAGACCCCAAATGCGAATTATCCACTGGGCCAAAAAGAACAAGATTTGTTTATTTATCACTTGTTTACCTTGCTGTGGTAACCAGAAACATTGGATCAAGATCCCATTGTGCCGGAGACTGTTCAGTTGCTGAACACAACTTGCTTTTCTCTTTGTGGACTGATTTCCCCCTCCTATCTGCATGGTAAATAGCATCTGTATTCAGAAGAAGAGAGATGTAGCCTAGACAAGAAATTTTTTTCCTAGTAAGGAGCAGGAGAATAAGGTACCAAAATATATTTCTCATTGAACAGAAAAAAAACCCTTTTAAAATGCATGTATTTTGAAAGTTGCAAAATTGTCAAAAATCAAACTTTTTATAAAAAAATATCAGTATAAATATATATATATATTTTATTATTTGTTTGGCTTGATGAGGGCATGAATATTTAAGCTTGATAAGTAGGGTACTAAATTGTGCGCTTGAATAGCAACCACTACACCACTTTCTACCTCTGCAGTAGGTTAGCAGAGAACTCTTGGAAGAAATTGTTAATATTGCCTATGGAAAGGTGGAGACTTCAAGAGGAGACCTAAAAATGAAACATGCCATATAACTTCAGTGCCAAATTACTGCGAAGATCCAAATATTTGATGTATTTTATTTGTTGCTTCTTTGTAGTCATATATGAAGTACCTCAATCCAATACACCCATTAAAAAAACCTGCAGTAACCACACAGTACCTAAAAACCGTTTTTCCATGTGGGATTCAAGGGCATTAATTCTGCATTATAAGCACTGTTTCTGGGTATGTACACATGCTGTACATAAAAATAACTGCAACATACGGCTTTCAGCTAAAGTTAATCTTGAACTGAAAAACCATTTTAAATGAGAGCAAGTAAATTAAACTCTTGTGGCTTCTTCTGAATACAGTCAGTATGAGAGAACACAGGCTGAACAGAGAGCACCATGAGCAACGGCCTATCAAAAGGAAGAAAAAAGTTCACACTTAACAACTACTTTCTTTAGAAAACTTAAAAGTGTCTCACTCACATTTCAATTTTTATGCAGTATTTAAATCAGAATTTAATCCATTTGTTTCTATGGGGCCAGGAAAATTTTAAAGAGAGAAGCAATTGCAACAGAATATGCTTTTAAGGGTGTGAGAAGACAGCTTATCGAGGCTGTGAAATATAATAAATTCCTCTTGGAGATATTATGTGTCAGCAGTGAAAGACTTGTAAGGAAAAAAAAATATGAGCATCAGAAGTTAAGCAGATGCCAGTGTAAAAAAACTGGCAAGCTATTTTCATATTGCCTGTAATTTTCTAAAGCTATTAACATATTATTAATTCGTTCACAATAGTACTTCCAGTTTTAGCAGCAGCTATGAGTTTCATGGGTTATGTCTGCCTGCTTTGTATGCTTCACATGATTTGCCCAGAACTTATAGCGCTTTCCTAAACCATACTCTGAGCACATTCCCACCTTCTCCTCCTCCCTAGGGTGGAGGGAGGAACTGATGACAGAGATGACACTGCCTAGCAACACAAGACTCTCACAATTAAAAATCATCTCCTGACAGTATGTGAGCATTTGATTCAGCTCTGTCACAGTTAGAAAGTGTTGTGTTGTTCTTTTAAGTATCACCAAAGTACTTTCAAATATCCTTAAACTTTAATATCATTAATATGATTTAAAAATCCCAAAGAATTTAGTTTTCTCTGGTATAATCCATAATTCAGCTCTTTTCCATTCATGCCTCCGCACAGCTCTCATTTTCTCTGTCTACACAGCTGGATACTTTGTCTTCAGTTTTTGAAAAACACTGGTCTTGTCCCTTCACGTAGAGAAAGACAAAGATCTCTCTGCTTGCTTTCTCATAGAAAAGAAAGAATAAACTTTACAACTCAATGTTTTCTCTTTAAAAAACAACAACAACAAACACAAATCTTAAACTCCAGAGACCTATTTTCACATGGTCTGATACTTTATCCTTTGTATTTTTCCTGGTATCAAGCTTTGTTTAATGGCGCTAAGAAACACTGCACCTCCAAGCTTCTAACTTATCATCGTTGAGAATGACAAGAGATGGCTTTAAAATGACTTGATGACAGTCTGCTGTTGTAAATGCGCAGAAGAGTTCATACAAAGCCACCCATCACTGTTGTACATTTGTTCAGTCATCCTTCACACAGTTATAATGCTCATGAAAGATGATGCGCTGTATTAAATTATACAAATAAGTCTGATTAAAATAATAAATATATCCCATAATCACGATAAAACATTTTTGCTAAACCCATTTTAGCCTTGATGTCTCAGATAGCACAATCGCTTTGGTATACTGAAAGTCGAATGAAAAGTCACCCATGTCTTTGCTACCAGTCAGTGGCAATAGTGACTGACATGGAGATATGGCTTTGCTGAAATTTTGCGCTCTTGAGTTGGACAAATGGGATTGTAGAAAACCTTGGATCTTTCATCCCTTCACACCATGCAATTTTCTCATTTTCCACAAATATCAGATTTTATTTTTTTCTTTATTTACTTCACAAACCAGCTGCAGAATTCTTCTAGGTACATTTAAAAGACAGCTGCACACATTTTGAAGGGGTATCATAACATGTTTTTTGTCACTTCGGGTTTAATCAGCTCTACATAGCCTAGATATATAGGAAAATAGTAGTCAGGACAGTAATTTGAACAGAAATACAAGCACAGCATGCTCTTCATATTACACACACAGCAATGCTTCATCTACTTAACCCACAGGCCATTCTTAAGGTAATAACATGCTACCTCAAGAGGCTAAGGTTTCATTACATTTTTAAGGACTAACAGGTGTGCCCTTAAAGCTTGCCAAAATACTTCATGATGAACTGCAAAGCTAATCTGTAAACTTGCTGCTCACCCCCTGGATCACACCGCACCTGGCTAGTGAAATAGCAATCATGGAACTTATGCTTGGTCATCCTTATTCCAGTACTGCAGACCTCAAAGCACCGAGGCAGATGGTTAATCTACACATCACTAGGAATAAACCTTATGGCTTTGATGAAAGTGTGCGTTAAGATGTTTTTTAAGAAGTTAATATGAAAGTGTAAAACATGTTCCCACTCTTTAATGCTACACAATACAACCTACCAAGGGCCACGGTGCTCGGAAATTAATTTAGGTCAGATAAGCTTTCAAATCTCTTTCAGGTATGTTTCATGCTGGCCCTTACAGGTCCCTCACTTTCTGAAATGAGGTCTAAAGGAGCCATCAAAGAGTCCCACACCACCTGCTTCCCTTCAGCTCATTTGCCAATGGGGCCTTTGCTCTTTAAAACATGCACCTGGTGAGGCTGAAGCCTAACCACCTTTCCAAACATCCATGGCTACATAAAAGGGACAGCCCCCACTCCTCTCCCTTTTTGATCCCTCATTTGTCCACCATATGGTATTTCTAAATATAGGGTCTGTACAGATATACCATTTTCTATAAATACACTGTGGCAACAGAGCGTGGAATTAAAAGCGAGGACTTCAGAGTCAGGTCTAATCAGGACAGCACGGTGAGACCTTTACTTGCTCTACTGAAAAAAGAAAGAAGGCAGGTTTACAGCCACCTATGGAAACCTCATTTTAAAACTGACAGCGCTATTTGAGAAGATGAAGAAACACACGTAGGTGGACGTGAAGAACAGCAAAAAAAACACCCCAGAAGTGCCACAGTTTGTTTTCTCCTTGGGGCAGGACGGATGAGAACGGCCCTGCCCGCCCGGGGCCGGCCTTGCGCCGGCGCGATGGGTGCACAGTGGGCCGGGCGGGGGCGGGGAGTGGCGGGCATGGCGGCGCTGCAGAGGAGCGTGGTGTCCCCCGCTGGTCGGCACACCGCCTCCCTCATCTTCCTGCACGGCTCAGGTGGCGGCTCAGGGCCGGGGCGCGGGGCAGGGGCTCGCTCCCTGTTGGGAAGGGCGGGGAGAGCCTCCCTCTGCAGCGGGGCTCTGCCGGGAGTGTGGCGGCCCTTTCCGGCGGGGCAGCCGTCAGGCACGGCGAGGCAGAGAAGAAGGAAATCCGGCTTCGGGTGCCTCGTGCCCCGCTGCTTTAGCTTCTCCTTCCCGTCCCTGGAGCTAGCGTGGGGCTGACCCCACGTGGGGGGTGGATTTCGTGTTTGGGCTTTCCAAATTTCCCATTTGTCTGGGTCACTTACGGTGTGCGGTTCTGTCCTATACCTGCTCGGCTCACTTTGCCTGGAATTGCTCCTGTTAGTTTGGTACTCTGTTATTTCTGAGAGTAGCCGTGTGTGAAGGACCTCCCCTGGAGTACTGCATCCAGGCGTGCAGTCCTCAGTACAGGAGAGATGTGGACCTGTTGGAGCCTGTCCAGGGAAGGGCCACAAAAATGATTCCGGCGTGGGATACCTCCCTTACAAGAACAGGCTGAGGGACCTGGAGCTGTTAAACTTGGAGAAGGCTCCAGGAGACCTGAGAGTGGCTTTTCAGTACCTAAAGGGTGGCTGTAAGAAAGAACAAACTCTTCAGCAGGAGTCTGTTAAGACAGGATGAGGGGAAATGGATTTTGAAAACTAAAAGAGGGGAGATTTAGGTTGGGTATAAGGAAGAGGTTTTTAACAGTTAGGATGGTAAGAGAATGGAACGGAATACCCAGTGAGGAGGTGAATGCCTCGTCCCTGAAGACATCCAGGGTCAGGCTGGATGGGGCTCTGAGCACCCTGATCGAGCTGTAAGCCTCCCAGTTCATCATAGGGGTTTGGACTAGATGGCCTTTAAGCGTCCCTTCCAACTCAAATGATTCTATGATTCTTTTAGAAGTGAGTGTTAATAGGCTGTGTAAGTCACCTGCTGGGAAGATTCCAGCCTGTGCAGGTGGACATCCTGGCCCTTACAGCAGGCCTTCAGCAAGCAGTCCAAGGGCAAGAGGGGACAGTTCATTCCAACCAAAGGTTAATATTAAATAACAGCCACAAAGTCCATGTGACTTTCAAAAAAAAAAAAAAAAAAAAAAAGAAGACAAGAAAAAGGGTCATAAGTCTTTATTAGATCAAGGACTTCCAATCTCTTCTGCTGAGTAATCTGTACATGATAACATGCTTAACTTCTTCAGTCTTACTGTAGACTTTCTTTTTTTAGGCGATATAGGTGCTTATTAGTTATTGTTTTTTGTTGCTTTTTTAAAAATAGTTTAATTACGTTTTTCTAAAATCCTGGAAGTTTAAAAACAAAAAATGAAAGAGAGTTGGTAAGGTGTGTTCAGCCCTCTCGTTAATGCTGATGTTTTAATGCTCAAGGAAATAATTTCTCATGTTGGAGGAGGAAGGGAAGATTATGGTTAGAAGTTGGTTCTGCATGTGGTCAAAGCACTCTACAATTTTTCATTCTTAATATGATTTCAGTCATAATGTTTGCAAGGGGTAAGTATGAGGGTGCTTTTATTTGGTTTTGTTTAGCAATTCCGCGGGATAGAATTCAAAACAGAAGTAGCCACAGTGCCATTGCTGTGGGCTGGTGTATAAAACTCAATTGGTACCTTCTTTGTAGCGCTTGTGATGGGAAGTGGCAGTTGGATGGCATGAATCCATTTTGTTAATAGTACTTGCTGCAGCCAAAATGTAACAAGTGGAGAATGTAAATACAAAATGGTAATGGGGGGGAAGCTAGAAAATTTTTGGTACTATACATCCAATTTTAAATGGGGGATCTGTTCGGTAGCTCAGCGAAGAAGGCAAATGGTTGTAAATCAAAATTATTGTACATTTGATCAACTGAAGTTTACAACTTTATGTAACAAATGCTAAAAGAAAATTTGAAAATGAAAGATATATTTTAAAGGAAAGTAATTTGTTTTACTTCAGGGTGGGAAGAAAGACAGTATTGCTACCCTCAGTTTATTTCAGGTTTGAAAACAGAATTGACTGTTTGCCTCTTAATAACGGTCAGAAGGATAAACAGTGCTAAAATCTAAGAACAGCTTCAAAGAGAAACGTTTTGGACTGCTGTTGTGTTTTGTTGGTATTTTTTCTCCCTCTCCTCCTTTCTGTTCTTAGCAAATCAAAATTTTTCACCTCTGCATAGAAGTACTTGCAGGTTGCATAGCATTTGGACCAGGGGAACTCTTGGTGTACAGTAAGCCATTGTCAAATTAATGAGTTTTGTATCAACTTTACATTGGCAAACTACCTTCAAGAACTGTAGATGCTTCTACTGATGTTGACGAAGCCCTTACAACTCATGTAGGGAAAGTGCTGTGGAATATGTTCTGAAGCATCAAGTTGAAGATGTAATTTTGACTTTTAACATTTAAAATAGCACAATAATGTGTTGGTTTTGGGACCCAATTGTTTGTTGGCCCCTTGGGATATTTAGCTCAGAACTTCATGGTTTTGCTATGTTGCATGGTTTTGCTATTTGCTATGGAAAAAAAAAAAAAAAAAAAAGTGCCAGATTTGGTTTGTTCTTGTTTTCCATTGTTAATGACATGTTAGTATGACATGAGTGGCAGAAGTAGGATTCCAGTTTGTTGAATCCTGACTGAATGTTTAGGTTGGAAATTACTACAGATTGTTGTTGCCTCCTGGAAACCATATTCTTTGAGCTGGGTTACTCAGTCTTTAATCTTACTAGAGACCTCTGTGTGCATGCATTTTTAGGCAGGTGGCACGTTATATTTGAAGCTACTGGTAAAGCAAAGATGAGGTCTAGAAAGTGTCTGTAATTGTTTGAAAGGAACACGTGCTGCATTTGAATTCATCCTGTGTATCTATCTGTTCATAGCCCTTCTATTCGTAGGGACTTTGGCTATAAGCTGAGTTTGGATGGTTAATAATAAAGCACACAGTAGAGCTCAGCCAATGTTCAAGTTATTCCAACAGGTCTATGGTTTTGAGGAGCCTGCCAGATATTTGAATTAAAACTTGAACACGTTTACAAAAAGTTGGGGGTGTTTGACTGATACTTCCCTTAAAGCCTACATATAACATTAGCATAATAAAATGTGAAGATTCTCTTTATTGCTTGACTGTGTTTTGAAGTGGGTTAGTATAAAATGCTGTTTCGCTTAAAAGAGAAGCCACATTTTACTACAGCAAGTTTTCTAACTCGTTTGTGGAATATCCACTGGTATTCTTTTATTTTTTTTTGCTATCAGCAAGTAAGGTAAGTTGCAAATGAGATGTAAGGCCCTGTGCCTAATTAGGAGGTATTCAGCTGCTGAATGTGGTGAAGTATTTATTAAATTTATACTATGGAGCTTCCTCAGGAATCTGTTTCTAGGAGTATTTGAGTCCATCTTCATTCTAAAGGTAATTGAGGTTATTAAAGGTTATTTTCTGCGGGAGTTTGGAAAATTAACTTTGTGATTAAGAAATTAGCTCAATCTAGTATAAATGTATCTGACGTTGTGCATTTAGAAGGAAAACAATACGGAGTAATTCTTGCTGTACTCTTCTGTGTGTTACAGGTGGTACTGGCCAAGGAGTAAGAACATGGATAAAACAAATTTTGAATCAAGACATGGCTTTCCAGCATATAAAAGTAATTTACCCAACAGCTCCTGCCAGGTATTGCTTAGTATGTTTTAACAGTACAATTAAATTATTCTAATCCATTACTGTAAATTATGCTTGTAACTATTGGTACAGGTTGTTGTAATGCGTTCTTAATGTTTATGCCTTTTGGCAAAATCAGAGCTGAACAGTGCATTGCTGCACTGCATCTGCAATGGTGAAGGATTAAGATTTCATGTAAGTCGCAATTTCCAATTTGCATTTAAGTGTTGTCTTTAAAAAGTCTTTCAACCTCCTTGTTGTCAGTAGAAGATACTCCAGTGTGTGCTGTAATTGAATTATAGAGCCATATTCTATGTCTCTGTTCTACCTGTATTAGTTTAAACACTAAAATACTTTGTATCTAATTCTGGGCTTCAGTTCTTGGTAGATGGTCTTTGTGACTAATAGGATGTGAAAAATCTGCAACTCCTGGAGGAAGGACTGGGAATTTTAAGTTTGTATTTTTCCTTAATTTTGCCTCTGACCCAACTGTCAGAAAGAACGGTGTTCAGTGTTCACTGTAGGTAAGATCTTGTTATTAAGTGACGCTTGTGTATTCAGTGGTATGCCTCAAGGAGATAAGAATACTTACCCCTGTGATTTTGAAAGTTAAGGAGATCAAAATAAGGGCCAGAAGTTGGTCACCTATGCCTTTATTTAACTATTTAAAGATATGGTGCTATATATCTGAGATGCTTAATTTTTCATAACATCGATTCATTTTTTTTAAATGACTGTGGCTCTAGGTTAGGAAAATGTTTTCTTTAAAGGTAATGGGGCTTAAAGTTCTTTACAGTTCTGTGCCAGAGTGTGGCTGAATGCTGAAGGAAAGGAAGTTGTGATATTCTACATGAACTTTCAAAGTACAAAGTTCTGAAAGTCAGAAAAAAAATTTTCTTGGAGCATATTAACAAGTATAATAACAGATCTTACCTGGCAATCACTAATATGCGAAAAACCTTTCCTTGACCTTGATCCACTTAAGCAGGAAAAGCAATTGAGAGATTGCATTGTGAATATGCTCACTGTTACAGAAGAATCAAGCCCAAGTCAAGTCTTTAAAGCAGTGTCTTTCAGGTTACTAGGTATTGAATATGAATGCCTGTAAATAATGTGATCGCTACTTCATTAATGACAGACTAAAGTGATAGGTGAGATTTCCAGTGTCAGATCAAACATACTGATGGGCACTATTTCTTCCCTGTTGAGAGCAAGTACTAGAGAAACGTTGATGCTTTGCTACCCTATGAAATGTCAAGTTTTGGGTGTAGCCAGAGCACTTCAGACCGTATCTGTGAGGCTGGTGCTTATTTTTTCCATCCTATTGCACTTCTGGGATACATTTTTATTTACTCTGGGGGCTTTTTTGGATAACTACAGATATAAGCTATGAATAAATTAATAATCAGCCAGATCAGAGCTAAGTGAGTGACATTAATGTGGACATTAATTGTTTTTTATCTTAATACTTTGGATTTCTTTACTTTTATGAAGAGATTTGGAGGAAGATATGGTAATAATTAAAAGATCTGTGTAAACTGACAACTTTTTTTTTAAAGCAAAGGCTATTTTTAGTCATTTCTAGAGTAGGTAGAGACCATGCATGATTCCATTAAGAGGTTTCTTCTCAAAATTATGAGAAGTTTTGTATTGAAAGAATTAAAAATACCCATGCTGTTTCTCTTTGCCAATGTAAATTATGCTTAGGATTATTAGTGTAGATCCTTCTGTTGCTGATAAGCACCATTAGCTGACAGTGAAATAAAACAGATGTCATTAAGCACAATGATGTTTACCACTCTGCAACAAAGAGAAGTGAAGTATTATTGGTTGAAACAGAAATAACAGAAGCCTTTGGAGACCCTTTCAATATTATTTTGGTATTCAAGTTCAAGCACGTTATGCTTGCAAATATATTTGCAATGATTCTTCTCCTTGGAATCATAAAATCACCAGAGTTGGAGAAGACCTCCCAGATCATCCAGTCTGACTGTCCACCTACCAGCAATATTTGCCCACTAAACCATATCCCTTACTGTACAGCATCTAAACATTATCTTTCTATCCACAGAAAATGAAAACAAGATCTAGAACATCCAAAATTAAATAGCAAATGAAAAATCTGCTTTAGGCACTTGTATGTGCTATGATTTTGCATATGTACATACATATATATGCATGTGTATATAATTACGTCTGTGTGTGTGCATCTTTTGGTAAGAATGCCAAATGTTTCCAGCACCAGCAGGGGACTTTGGTGTCCTTGATAATGATACCTGCAGGTGGGCAGTTGCATATGTGCAAGTAGGTACATATGGTTCTGATCTAGCTTTTGAATATCTGGAAACAGATGCTGATGAGAAGCTACAGTGATGAGTGAAAGGATATCTCTGGATGGCACAATTTTGCCCACTGTATCGTCAGTTTTAGAAGCAGAGCAGAAAGTTTTGTGAGCAGGTTTTTACACTAACGATGAAATCAAGGAAAAGCTTCAAGTTAGGCAAGACCATACTAGGATTGCTTGGCTAATAGGCTCTTCTGGCAAGATATTGCTAATGTGAATGTAGTTCATAGTCTATAATAAACTCCTATCTTTGCCAGCATGGCTTACCACATGCACATTGAACACTCTTAAAGCAGTTATGCCAGTAAAAGCAGATCTAATATAACTGCAATGCTAGAGGCTTTCACAGGATAAACTGCATTTTACAGAATGCCTCTTCAGAATTTTGACTGATATAATTCTGCTGGTAGGTAAGTCTTTAGATTTGGCTCTTCAGCTCTTAAATAGAGTTCTGAAGAGCAGCAGAGCTCAAAATTCTCAATAAAACGTTAAATCTTATGTTCTTTGCAGAGATTAGATGGGTTTTGTTTTCTAAGTGATATTTAGAATTTATCCTGAGCGCAAATACACATTCCCTTTATTACTACAGCATCAGACATGTTTTGATTCAGGAGTCAGGACACTTGAAAATTACTTTGGAAAACCAGCCCAGCATGTAAACTAGAAGAGGAATTCTAAAACGTGTTTTCTGTTTGATTAGCATCGATTCCAGTGAGCAGCAGTTTGGATTCTTCCTTTGTGTGGGTAAAAGCAACAGAACATTTCTGAGCTGTGTTTTATAAAAATTGTTTTGTACCTCTGAAGGTCTCTGTGAAATACTTTAGTCTTTTTTTAAAGGCTTACTTTTCTTTAATCATTCATTTTTGTAATGTTCAGGGTCTGTCTAGAGGGTGATACTCCACATGTCCCCCAAACAGGTAAAGTGTGTACAGCATTTCTGCACTTTCCCCATTACTTCAGAGTGTTTTGAAGTTTCTCAAATTTGCCCGTTTCCTGACTGGAAGTGACAGAATGTAGTTGGAAGATGCATAGGTGTTCTAACAGCAAATTGCAGTCACAAATCCTATAGTGAAGAGCATACTTAAGTAAAAAATGGCTAAAAACAGGTATTTGAAATTGGCTATTGGAAATTAAATGCCTGAATGTGGTACATGAAGATTTTGTGCAAGTGACTGCTTTACAAACTTACATTTTCAGTTTTTTCTTCTTGGAGAATTCTTGCTTTCTGTCATATAGGCAACCACGATACTGAAAATCCATAGATGCGTTTTATTTTAGTAGGTTGTTCTTTCAGCTTTAGCTTTCTTTCAAGACCAGTGCTAATGTACATAGATATAACTTGCTCAAGACAACAGAATTGTATTTCTTCTCCCTTGTAATGCTAATGTATGACTTCTAATTAAAACGTGGGATCTCAAACTGTAGCCCTAGTAGCTGATGCAATCCCTAAAGCCACGTCTACAGTAATAGTTTTAAAGGAAAGGCTTTCCTTTTTTCCTTTTTTTTTATTTGGGTCAGGATGACTACAGCTTTAAATACTGTTTCAGCTGCTATGGCTGTGACTTAAACATTAGGTTTCTATTGAGTTTCTAAATCAGAACTGAATGCTACCCAATTTAACCTTTTTTTTTTATAATAGAAAGTGATAGTTTAAATTGGCATTGCAGGAGCTAACGTGGTAAAGTTAAAACCGTTTAGGCTCCACTTGTTTTAATAAGTATACCTTAGCTTCTTTAATTCCCTTAAAAAATCTAGGTCAAAGATTCTTTGCATTGTCTAGCATTCCATTCTGACAGTCGTCTTTTGCAAGTCAGAAAGTAAACTATAAATACCGCTCAGGCTATTTTGTGGATCTTTTTTGACATTCGCTCAACATACCTTTCTGTGGCCAACAATTCTTTGCAGACTTTGTCTATTTTTTTCAGTGTATTGTCATTTTTGTTGTCGCTAAGTTTGTGGCTGCTATGAGCTTCTCAGCATTATGCTTGCTGGTCTCCATCCTTTCACCTAGGTTTGCATCTCTGCTCACGAGTGGAAATTAGTTTCATCTCCTTGTAGTCCCCATTTGGCTATACTGCAAAACCACCAGACAGTTTGGCACCGTTCAGCACCATTGGCAGTCTCTGCTAGTGAGAGGCCTAGGATTGGAAAAGCAGCAGGGGTACTGCAGGTCAGACTTGAGATGGATTGGCAGAGCCGTATAGGGGAGCGTGCATGGTGCCTATCATACTATGCTTGGCTCAAGCGAGTGTTATTAATCCCTCACTTTTGTGAGCCCTAACCTCATTCATAAATGTAACACAAAGTTGTCTTTTAGAATTGAAATTTTAAGGGACAAGTGAAAGGTTTTGGTTGGTATCATGGGGTAGTTCTTTCATTCTAAGCAAAAATTGACCATATTCTGCATAGTAATGATGAAAGCATATTGTGAGAAGCTTTGTGTCTTCCTTTTATTTCTCTCTTTATGTTAAGTGAGGAAAACATGGATATGCAT
>PPHD01010817.1:568-19321 GCA_002909625.1 Bambusicola thoracicus | reverse complement strand
AGAAAAATAATCCCCCAGCTTTTAGGTCAATCTGCTGATTTGGTAGGGTGGGGCTGATGCTTTTTTGACACCAGGAGCTGCCTGTGCTCCCAGGGAGGCTGAGCATCAATCTGTGCCCTGTGGGGGGCTGTGGCCAGGCAGCAGTGGCACCAGCAGATGGCACACCTTGGCTGAGCCCGCAGTGTTCCCCAGTCCCAGCAGCAGTGGCTGGCACGGAAGCTGGGGGCATGGCTTTGGTGTTACGGATGGGAGGAGAATGGCAGAGCCTCAAGGAGTGCTTCACAGCCCTACATACTGTAGCAGCAGCAAACAGGGCTACAGAACTGAACTTTTTTCTTTCCAGCCCTGTCCTTGGTTACACCTAACTGTACCTAGTAGGAGGAAGCAGGGCTGGGCTCTCCTCCTTCTGCTCATCCCCACAGCAAGGGCATGAGTCTTCCTTATCTGCTTCTGAGGGAAAAAAAATCCCCTGGCGATCTCTTGACAGGCTCTGCGTATTATAAGCACAAGTGTTCACAAGAGACTTGAAGGAAGGAGCCAGGGGCCTGCTCTGTGGCTGCAGGAGCATCTTTTTCCTCTCAGGCAGGCAGCAGGAGCAGCAGCAGATGGGAGCAGGTCCTCCAGGCTTGCAGGGAGTTCCTCTAGCCTAGCTGTACGAGTGGGTGAGGCAGGGCAGGGCAAACAAGGGCCGTGGGGCTGAGCCGCACAGTTCCCACCAATACCACACACACAGGGAGTTGCCCTGGATGAGGTAGGATTTGGGATCTCTGCCTTTATTAGAGGAGATGACTTTCCCATCTAGTCTGTTCAGCTGTTTCTCAACAGAAACCTGAAGCAGCTGCATAAAGCCCAGGGCTTCTAAAGAGCCCAAGAACAGAAGTAGTGGGTTTGAGTATTTGGTGTGTGTGGCCTCCCTCAGAGCACCTGCCCTGGAGAAAATCAGACCCCTGGAGGGCTACGAGAAAGCATGGTGAGCCCAAAGGGCTGCAAGGGGAAGAAGGAAGAGATAGGAGAAAACTCCTTCCCTCCCTCCCTTTGCTGTGGCGTGGCCTGGCCGTCCCAACACAAACATTCCAGGCTCGCTAAGCAAACCCAGCTGCCTTGCTGCTGCCATGGGCCCCAGACCAGTGCCTCATTGAGTGCACCCACCACACCAGCAGCCGGGGGGCTGACTTCTTGCCCTCCTGCCCCAGTGCTCCCTCAGCCTCCCTTCCGTTGCACACCCCACCGAGGCGTCAAGTTTAGCTCCCCTTACCTGTTTGCGCTTTCTAAGGTCTCCACTTTTTTCCAGAGTTCATTATTTTCTGTTGTATATGTCTCGACCCTGTGGGAATAAGACCCGTGACCAGTCAGTTACGCAGGTGGGACAGAGGAAGCAGATGGAATTCCATGCCTCTCTTGCACTGAGAAGGCTCGGGCTCAACGGCCACATCCATTGCCTTCACGTGTGGTCCTGAAGCCAAATGCTCAATCGCCTCCAACGGGGGGGGAAGGGAGGGGACGGAGGGGGGGTTTAAATTCACACCTCTCCCACTGGGACCAAAAATCCGCCAGGCTGGGTGCCTCTCAGCAGGAGCCAGGCGGCTCTGCACAAAATGATGGGCCAGCTCTTATTGTGGGCACTTGAGGGCAGCAGAGAACCTGCGCGTTGCTCCCAGTGCTCCGGAGAGGGAAGGCGCTGCGTTGCGCTTGGGACACGGGAAGGGGAGTATCTCCAGGGCAGGGACACAGCCTGGTGATGCTGGGCTTTCCAGCTCTACCTCCAGGCGTTCCGTGCAAAAACCGGGCTTGCAGCAAAAGCGTAGGGTTGAACGGTGAAGGGCCCGAGTACAGATGCTGACAAACCAGCTCGTGCAGAAAGCCGAGCTGACCAAAGACTCGATGCATTAAAAAAAACGATTATAAAACAACAACAAAAAAAATCATTGAACGTTCCTTTTGGTTTACATTTAAACCTGGCATTGTTTGAAAGCCATCTGTCCCAGCAATGCACTGGCGTAACAAAGCACTGAGTACATACACGTCTGGGGGAGAGGCCCCAGCACGGATTGATTGCCGTGGCCCTGCTGCTTGAGCAAGGGCAGCACTTCACCAGCTCCATCCTAAGGGATGTGGGTGTCCGTGTGGGACACTGGCTGGAGGTGGCTTGTTGCAGTGCCTGGGCTCGTGCATGAATGCTGAGGCACTGCTTGTGAAAGGGCATGAGAATCTGAAGGGGCTTTGAGTCATCTGTTTTCATTTAGCATTTCTGCACACTTAGACAAGATAAACAAACAGCAGCAGCAAGAGTTAATGAAGGTTGGGTTTGAGGTTCTTTTTTTTTTTTTCCATTTTGCTGATCTCAGGTGGTGTTAATAACAGGGAAAAAGATGGTATTTAAACAGAAATGTGAGCTTGCAGCTGGATCCCAGCATTCTGCTTTGCCTGGGAATGCCCATTGGGAATGCTAGTACAGAGAGGACCACAGGATCAGGACTTCAGGTGTTATTTTCAACCCTCATTGACATATGCCATTGTCATGTGATGTCACCTTAGGTTTATGCCCGTCACATATTCAGGACCTGGGGGTTATAAGGAGAAAAACAAAGCCTATGTATGAGAAGGGGGATGGGAAGGGAAGGGAAAAGGCTGCAGTTAATAATGGTGCAAGGTTTTCCTTCTTGTCAAATGCCTGTGTGTCCTCTTCATGGGGAGAAGGGGAAAAGCCGTATTCAGTACCCTAGGAGGACATAGTCCTTATGGGACTGACAGAATAGGAGCAATTCTAGTGGGGAAACATGACTCTTATCCCAAATCCCACCTTGTGGGCAGCCAAAATGGCCTGTGTTCTGCAGAGGACCAGCCAAACTAAGCAGCTGGAAACACTAGATTTCTAGAGCATTCTCCATCCTGCAAGAGGATTTCTAGGAGGGAGGGAAGTAGGGGCAAGATCCCAAACCAAACTTCTGTGCAGCCAGTCTTGCAAGGAATTGTACTTTTTGAGCAAGTCAATCGTTTTCTGAGTTGAAAATATGCTTCTTTTTTTACAGTCCCACTGCAAGTCCAGTGACTGCTGAATACTTCCCACTGTCAAATAGGTCACCCCAGGGAAGGGGTGGGTACTGAGTCTCATAGAGACACAATGGAAATCCCCGATACTCCTCTGGCATTTTAAACTTTACCATCTTGGTAAGGAGAGGTTCAAAGAGCCAACTGACCACAGTGTCACTGCTGGGTGGAGCACATGTGACCATCCTTATACCATAATGGAAGTAACAGGAGACACAGTGTCACTGCTGGGTGGAGCACATGTGACCATCCTTATACCATAATGGAAGTAACAGGAGAGACCCCTGACCCTGGTTCAATCACCTTTGAGCTCAGGTGCTGTGGGGAAGAATAACTACGTATGTATGGGATCATGTGGGCTATCAGAGCCAAAAGCAATAGAAAGGGAGGCTGTGAAGGGACAGGGCTCCTTTGTCAAAGGTAAGATAGAGAACAAGAAACTTACTTTTTCTCTAAACATTCCACATACTCCTTCTTCTTTCTGCGACTCTCCTGAGCAGAGATCTGTGAGAGGAGCAACCATCAGAGAACAGTCAGTACCATAAGCATCTAGACATGTCTTTGTGGCCCCCTCATCTTGTCTGCTCTCTGCACACACAGCACCCTCAGGTAAATGGGGAAGTCACCTTCCAGCCTGCCATTCCTACCAGTCTCCAGGCCAAAGCTGGGAGGAATGGATGCTGCAGACATGCAGACTTATTTGGCCTACAGACCACAAATATTTGTTGCAGCGTGCCTGACCCCCCTTGCTGCTGAGAGCATCTTTTGGGTTGCTCTGAACTCCTCTGACTCACACGGTACGTGCTGTGGCCATCTGGGCAGATTCTGCCCCAGACCACTTCTGAGTCACTGGGTGACTAATTCAGGGTCTCATTATTTCTCCCACAAGATGCTTTCCAATCAGCCTAAAGTCTGATAGCTTCTGCCTGGCTAGCGAGCTCTGTGCACCGCTTATGTCCTACACCATGCTGTAGTTCTTGTTTCCCTACCCCCACAGCGAGGCCTGACCAGGACGGTTGGTCTGATGCCTTAATTTGTGGGCCCCGTAGCAGACCATGCACTCACAGGGGATGGGGTAGAAGCCACACTCTCCAGCTATAGCTGCGTGCACAGAATGCACACAGATGATCCACAGCACCACTGTGGGCTGGGAGGCTTGTGTCAGTGCACCAAAGGCAGGATCCCACCTCTTCTGAGCTGCGCTACAAGGATAACTATAGTGCTGGTCAGGCGAGGCTCTGGAATCATGGGAACTGCATGGTTTGGTTTTTTTGCAGTCACCTTGTTCTTTATTTTCCTCCGGACCCTCTTCAGTGCTTTCTCCTCTGCTTTGGTGAGGGGCAGCTTGGTAGGAATGGGGTAGCCCTCAGCAATCAAGGTGCGTTTCTCCTCTTCAGTCAAGAGCAGCGGGCCGGAGGTCCCTTGTAATTTCTGAAACATGCAGAAAGCAGCTGTCAGCAACAGCAAGCAGCCCTGCTCCTTAACAACGACCAAATCCGCCCTACAAGCCTCAGAGAGCTTCCAGTCCCCTCTGAGCACCAAGAAGCCCCGCATCACCATGACATCCTGTCGCTTTCTTACGTGTGGTGCTGTGAGGAGAGGTGAGGAGGAGATGGCAGTAGAAGAGCGAGCAGCAGGTCGGGCTGGGCTGGAGGGAGGCAGGGACCGAGGGCTCTGGGACCCGTCGCTGTCACTGCCATGGCTGCTGGGTGGAGTTGGAGGCATCTGCACCAGGTCATCTACTGAGAAATAAAGATATCAAGTCAGTGGCTGTCATGTCAGCCTGTTGGGACGGGCATAGATGACAGGCAGCAACAGGAAAAGGCACTGCCATAAAACAGGACTGAAAGAAGAAAACCATGAGTCTCATAAGATGGGGTATGTATAAGAACAAGGCTGGACTGAGCTTTGCCCAAGACAGAGATGAGACTGACCTCAAACGTGCTAAACTAGGAACTGCAGGAGTCAGAGAACTGGCAGGGGGTTCGCCAAGACACTGGTGGTATTTAGAGAGCATTAAGGTACCTGGTGTCAACCGAAATGGAGTACAAAGCTCATGGTATTTTGCACCATAACCTGTTCACACCACGGGGCTCACAGACTTGACAGCACACTTGTTCAAAAGCGACTCTGGTTACTCAGCTGGCTGCCAAGCACTCGAAAACTGTCCCCACTTTGTATTGGAGAGCCCTGGGGACCTTAATGGAGGTGAGAATTTGACTAAGAAGAGTCTCTCTGAGGCAAAGTGGAAGTTCCCCTAGAGCTTTCATTCGTGCATTGGTGGATTTTCGGATACTTGGGTTTTTTTCAAATTAAACGGGATCCTGAATTTCCTGACTTTCAAATGGTTGTTTTTGGATAACGTTACAGTCCCTCTGAGAACTTTAAAGGCAGTCTTGCATATATCCAGCTCTGTGGTTGCCTGTTTTGCCTGGGAGTCCCTGTCTGAACAATTATGTGTGTGGCTGTTGGTCCAGATGCTGATCTGAGTTGAAAACATACAATGCCCCCTCATCTATTGGTCTGTACCCCAGTACTGTCTCGTATATATGGCTCTGCTCTCAAGTAATGATAGTAATAGTAATGATCCGTATCTGAGTAATTTAGAAGGATGTATGTTTACCAGCAAATTCTGTCTTCTTACCTGCAGGTACATTTAGAAACTGGTTCACTTCTTTGGGTTCAGCTTTGATCACAGGTGCTGGAGTCATTTCAATGGGAGTCTGTGGAAAAGAGGCAGAAAGAGTTTTTGGATGCTGTCACTTCCCTTGCCCGGAGGGCTCCCACCAGTTCTGTTCACAGCCACTGCTCACCACTCTGTGTTCCACCCCATATCACAGCTCTGCCCCCAGACAGCCTCTCACTTCGCACAACAACAACCAGGAGTTCAAACGGAGCCCCCTGAAGTTTGTGTTGCTGGGCAGACAGAGAGCAAACACATGTTTGCAGGAGAATCGGCAGTGGCAGATGGGCATAATGTCAAGCAGTGCACTGAGTACCTCCAAAAGAGAGATGACTTTCATCCTCAGCAATTCTTCCCTTGCTAGACACAGGCAGTGCAATTTAAACCAAGCTCTGCGTTACCATGGGAAGGCCCCCTTTGATGTGTCTTCATTAGAACTGGGAGTATAGATATTGTGCAGAAAAAGAAAACAGAACAAAACCCCATCCTGCTCACATGATTTTCACCAGGACCACTGGGCAGCTGTTTCCAATTGGAGGGGATTGGTAGTTAAATAAAGAGTACTTTTCTTCCATCTGGGCTGTGCTGCCCCTCAGCTCCCTGGCTTACCGGCCCCCAGGCCACCACAGGCTGGGGGAGTTTTTACACTGAACAGACACACTGCAAACTCCTCCAGACTGTAAACACAGCTGAGAGAGCACCATGGTATGGCTGCAGAGCACACACAGCAGAGCTTCGAGGGCACAGCAAGTTCAAGCTTTGTAAATAGTAGAGGAAGTTTGTGCTCAGTTTTGGCTGGAAGTACCCATTTGTTTTGGATGGCTGTTTAAGTGGGAAGATGCTCAGCATGAGTGAATGAAGGAAGTGAGCCCCAGGGAGGCTCTCCTGTTGTCTACTGAGCTGCTACAAGATAGCGAAGATCTGTGTGAGACTGGTCAGACCTTCCTGTCCGACATGGCTGTACTCAGGGACAGCCAAACGGATCCCCCAGCTCCCTCCCACATACTAGTGGTATAAGTGAGCCTCCTTCAGACAAACAGACTTTTTAAGAACTTAGATATGACCAACAGACTTGGCCTCTTGTTCCTTAAAAATAATAGTTCCCATTGCCTCATAGGAAAATGCAAGGAGGAGCTGGACTAGGGCTTCCATTTCCAGTAAGCAACTGAGAAAAGTGAAAGGCCATATGATAAGCCCAAGGCCATGAAGAAGACGGTGTCAGGGCAGGGGTCTGTACTCAACGGTAACTGGGTCACTGGTGTAGCATTAACTGACACTGTTCTCTGAGAAAAATGTAATCCCAAATCAATGAAAATAAGCAAAAGAGTGGCTACAGAAGTACTGGCAGATTGGACGTGAGAGGCCTCCAGCATGTGCAAGCTTAAAAGCCTTTGGGTTTTGTGCCAAGAAAATATGCTTGTATTTAACCCAGATTGTAAAACCTCCTGTGCCAGAGAAAACCTTCCTTCCATCACTTTCTCTGGGAGGATAAGACGTCCCAGCAGCTTCACTGTAGGAATCCAGAAGACAATTCTAGCTAGCCTAAGGTTTGGTGCTGCTCTGACTGCGATTTCAAGAGGGGAATGATAAATGATGCAGTATTTGGGCTTTGCATCACCTTCCTCTGTCTGTCCAGCAGTTTAATCACCTAGCAGGACCCTGCAGTCACACAGCTGGGACCATGTCACAGGAGTGCCACTGTGTGAGAGCCCAAGTTCCTGATGGACCTTCAATGGGCTCACCTCCTCGGGGACTGGCAGTCTCTGCAGAGGGTTGAGGTTCAGCAGAGGTCTGGAGCTGGCAGCCAGCTGGGACTCAGGCGGGTCTAGAGCCAGGTTCTGTTCCTGCTTCACCATGATGGAGCAGAGCTTGGGCCCCAGAGACCACACTCCATTCTCCAGCTCTGAAACATGTACAACGTGAGAGTCAAACTCTAGTAAGAACAGGACAAAAAAAAATCCATGCAGACAGCTTCCCCCCATCTGGTGAGGCTGCCTTTCCAAGTTTAGCACTGTCACCACACAAGCATGTGCAGGCCCACAACAGAGGGAACAAAAGGGAACAAACCCCCAGTGTGCGGAGAGCAGACAGGACAGAGCTAGAGGGATCGTGTCTCCGCTCTGCTCTGCTCTCCCCGTGCAGCCAGTGTGCTCAAAGACAGCTGCGGGGTTTCTTCCCTCACTGATGTCTCAGTCTCATTCTCTGGAGTTTATTTATACTTAGTACTCAGTGTAAGGAGGATGCTGGGCTGGGCTCCTCAGGCAGCGTGGCCAGCATCACAGAGCTGCCAGGTGTTTTACCAAGAATAGCACTGCCTCTGTGCTGGAGAGCTGGCGAGCACAGAGTTAGTGAGAGGCTGCTGGGGGTCCATCCATGCTCTTTGGTCGAGTACCACAGCTTGGCCACAGGACAGGAGGAGATGATGGGAAGAAGCCTGGTGTGGCACTCTGCTTGTGGAGCTGCTGTCCTCAGTCTTACCTCTGCTGCTCTGCATTGCGTGGGGGCCGCTGTGGGCTGCTGTGCCAAGCTGCCATTGCTGACCATGGCAGGAGCAGTAGCACTAAAGAGCACTGAATGGAGCTGTGTGTGGATGCTCTCTTGGACCCTGCCTGCTCTGTACCATGCATGTGGTGTAAGCCTGACTCACCACTGGAAGCACAGATGCCAGGAGTGGTACAACTCACATGGGGTGAAAAAGTTGCTAGGCAGGAGAGTGGCCCGGGCTCTGTTCTGGAGCTTTGGTCCCCTTACTGCTCTTCAAATACTTCAGCCTGCCAAAAAGTTACTCCAAGCTGGCCTGGAGCCTGCATCCACCACTCTAATCCTCATCCCTTCCCCTTTTTATCTGACAAACAGAAACTCATTTATCTTGACAAAGGACAGACTCTTTCTAAGTATGTCACCAGACAGTGCCCCAGTTGGCTCGATGTAAGGCAACATTCAGGCTCGCTCTCCAGCCCCTACACATCTCTGTCTGCACACAGTGCTCCCAGAGCCAGGGGGGTTGCCCAGCTGTTTGCTGCCCAAAGCAGCTCTGTAGTGCAGCCTCAGTTCAGAAGATGTCCTGGCAGGAGGAGAGGAGGAGGAAGGTCCTTCTCAGCTCCAAAAAAGTCTTTGCAAAGAAGGACATGAAAGAGCAACTTGTCATGAGGGAGCTGCCATGTGAACCAAAGTTAAAAGTACCGTAAAGTCATCTTTGCACAACTCAGGTTTTGTTGCCCACAGGAGAGGAAAGGGTGGAACCCTGAGACACAGTGGTCTCAATGCTTGAGCAGAAATTACATCAGCTTTGCCTGTGGTATGTCGTCTTCCTGTCTTTGGCTTGGCACCCCTTATTTTGCTGCCTGGAGAAGTGTTTCTAGCTGAGGCCCATTCTTTCCAGTTCTCTGTGTGGCTGGAAATCTTCAAGTACAGACACAAGATGCTGTGCCTATTCCATGCGTATACCAGCTAAGCGTGCTCCTCCCAGTGCTTCTGGATCACTTCCTAGAGCTTCCACAATGTCGCAGGGCCAGCATCATCAAGGAGCGTCTCAGGCAGGGGTGCACTGCATAGCTGGGACAACTAAGAGGCTGCTGAGCAGACACAGACTGAATTGCATTGTCGCTGACCTGAGAAGGGCACCAAACCCACAGCTGGTAATGAAGTCCCAGTTGCCCGTGGTACGCAAGCAAGCCCTTTCTTGTGATTGGAGGCAAGGTGTTAGCCACAAGTATTTGCATACAGGGAACTTGGACTAACTTCTTCTGTCTTACCACAACCTGTTACAGAGGTAAGAGATCTTGAGAGGTGTTCTGTGTCCCAACTCTAGACAAGCTCAGCTAAACCTGTGTCAGGCCTGACAGAGGATTGTACAATTTGATCGCATCCCTCTGCAAACTGATTAACAGTCCACAGCATTCACAGAATCACAGAATGGCTTGAGTTGGAAGGGACCACAAGGATCACGAATCTCCAGTCCCCGTGCCACAGGCAGAGCCACCAACCTCCACATTTAATACTAGACCAGGCTGCCCACTAAATCTCTTCCAGGATTTCTCTATACCCACAACAGGAAAGTTTTGCCTGCTGGCTAATCTGAAGTTCCTTTGTTGTGATTTTAGGCCTCACTCTCCCATCCATCCTTTCTGCTGCAGAACTCTACGCTTCTCTTTTTCTCAGAAGCACAAAGCATCCTCCATCTGAGGGGCCTGTTGCTGCAGCCAGTTATCAGGCAAGGGAGAGCAGACCACCAACAGTTTTCCTCATTAAGACTTGACTCAGCAAGACAGCAGCCCCCAGAGCTGTCAGTCCAGACAGTCTGAGGAGCAGACACCCAAATAACTATACATGTTGTTCTCCCATTTCCTGTCTATGTTCTGACCCAGCTCTGTTTCCCACCCTTGGAGATTTATCTAGGGAATGATTGGGGTTGCAGACTCACAAACACATAAGCCATCAGAGGGTAAATGATGGACTGAGAAGGAAGCTTTTTGTGTGGATACATCCATGTTTTGCTGCATGGGAAGACATTTCAGAGGCATGTCCATTATGTTACCACTGCAGAATCCACTGTATGTTGAGGGATGCCAAGAATCTCATGCTTTGCTGTGGGTCCTCTATACATGACAGGAAGAAGTATGGCTGTGAGATGTCCATAGCTGCCCTGGGTTGGAGAGGTGGTAAGTCAAAGAGCAACAGGGAAGGAGGACCTGGACAGGAATTCAATCACTAGCCTTGAGGCTGGTCCTGCACCTACTGTTGTGCATGATCCTGGCTCCCCTTGCTCCTGGCATCAAATCACAGCCTGCAGAATGGAGGTCTCATACTGTGAACTAAAGCAGCCAGTCTGTGTGCAAACCATCTGGGAAGCAGACTCCACGGATAAACAGGGTCACAATGCACCCAGCGGCTTGCCCTGGCTGACTCGTGTTAGTGGGAACCATGTGGGAAGGGGCAGGATTTGGAAGTGCTGAAGATCTGCAGAAAAGCTGGGAGAAAGCTGATAAGCAGCAAGCCTCAGCCAGCTCCAAGCCTAGACAGAGCCCAGGCGTTCCTAGGGAGCTCTGCAGACCAAGCAGTTCTTGGTTAATGTTAAAGAAAAGCCACTCCTGGTAATTAATTTGAAGCGAATGTCTAAAAGGACCGAGACTGGATGGAGCTGTGCCAAAAGGACTGCACAGTGTTACAAATACTGGACCTGACTCAGGGCTACACTAGAATATGACTCACATCCCATTACAAGCCAAGATAGCCCTGGAAAGATGGCTGAATTATTCCACTGCAGGACTTGTGGCATAGATATCCCTGTATTTGCCACACTAATATTAGACTTTACTCCCAGCACAGAGCTAGTCTGCACTCTTAGACAGCGAGCGCCAGATTCCATCTCAGCCTCTCCCGGGTTATGTGCTCACACTGTACCAGCCTCTGCCCAAGGAGGACTGTAGCACTGCATTCAGGAGACTCATGGACTTGCCCTGGAGAGAATGCAACCGAAGCTGGGATATATGCAGATGCAGAGGAGAGGAGAAGTGACAGGTGCCCTAGAGCTGAGTCCCTCTGTGGTAGCTTCCTGTAGCCAGGCTTCAAGGAGTGTTTCACTGCATTTCACAACTCATGCTTCTTGCTTCTCTCATTCCCAAGGCGCATCCTCCTTGTGTTCATTTACAGAGACACAATAACCATGTGTCTGTGCACTTACGCTGGTTTCTTTTCTGTTAGTTGCCTGATTGACTATTTGGAATGAGTGCCCTCCAAGACTATGTTGGGGTTAAAGATGGGAAAAAAGAATTGTGCAGATAGAAAGCCTTTCTGATATTAAGACAGTGCTTGCTTGGCTGGAGTTGCTTGGGATCGTCCTCTCCCAGATACTTTCCTAAGGGGCTCCTAGGGAACATGGTAGCAACGGCTGCAGTTTTGCAGGGACCAAAGAGGCAGTGAAGGCCAGTTCCACTTCTGTCTTTCCACAGAGCTGGGATCCTTCCTGGCCATGATAGGGAAGCCTCTGTCTTGAGTCTCGCTCTCACTTAAGGAATGGCTTTCTTCTGTGTATACTGAGCCTGTGCCACTGCTTTTTCAGGCAGCCTGGTTGTCCATCAGCTGTTGGGACACCCACACAGTGCCGCAAATTACAGGACTCTCTGCAAGGACTGCTCTAAAAATATCCAGCCATCATAAATTATCCTGAAATGAATTGTTTTAAAAATAGATTTTGAAATGACTGTTCCTTTCTGTCTCCTGCTAAAAGATTTGCTGGTAAAGAAGCCACTTAGCTTTCCACATGTACCAGCACTGGTTGCAGCCAGAGACTCATGCTTCCTATATTCAAGCCAAAACCCCGTTGACGGATGCCAAAACAGACCTGGATCTAGGGCATCCACACCCAGCCTTGCAGGATCCTAAAATGACTTTTGCCTATTGCTTGCCAGAAGCTGGCAGCACACAGAACCACGGCCAATTATTATCCTCGTAAATAACAGCTAGCCCGGCAAAGGAGCGATGTGATTGTCAGAGCGCAAACTGAAGGAAAATATGTGGGCTGTATTTAACAATGGCAGATCAAATTCTTCCCTGGATTAGCCATGCGCAGGCTCGAGGGTTAGCCAGTTTGTCCTTATATGCGGAAGACAGCCAGGGCCGCTGCTAACAGATGTGTCTGACTCTGTGCAGTGTGCGTGTCTCATGCTCACCGTTAGCGTTATCCTCAGTCTTGACAGGCATGAGGGGGCTCTGGGGAGCAGAGTCTCCGCTGAGGGAGTAGCTGTGCTCTGCCTGGATGCCTGGAGTGGGTGGGTCCAGGTCCATGTCCAGCAGCGGGTTCTTTTCAGCCAGAACTGGGTCATCGAAGAAACTGCTGAAGAGGTCGTTGGAGAAATCCTCCATGTTGTCAGAGAAGTGATCCAGGTTCTCGGAGAAATGCTGAGGAAAATCCAAGGGAGATAGAATATTAGTGTCAACTCCAAGAGGAATCTGAGCCTTCTCCTGCGCGGACAGCCAAACCTCAGCAAAAGCACTTTCTGGATGGGAAAGAGCAGTTGCTACCCCTTCCTTGCATCGGTGTGATAAAAACACCAGGACTTTAGATAGAAAAAGCCGAGGTGCTTTATAGATTCTCTGCCTATTTATCTATGCTGTGAACACTCACGAAACTCTTCTATATTCTCACATCTCCTCCTTCCTCTGTGGGTACCTATCTTCAGCTTCCCAGCATCATCTCACTGTGACATCCAGCCAAGCAGAGCACGAGGCAAGAAATCCCTGGGATGACAAAAGGAAGCGTGGCAGAAAATCACGGTCTTCAGCACCTGCCTTTGGTGACAGACACTTTCTCGTGATCTCTGCCAGCAGCAATAGGCGCTCCGATGCCCCAGAGAACATCAAACCAGCTGCTGATTTCTATCAGAGAAAAGAAAAAAATCAATTGGATCCACATAACAGGAAGGCCCCCTGTTATATTTAATTTCCTCTGGGATTTCACAGCCCCTCTGCGGACCATATGAAGCTGTCCTCCAGCCAGATAATGACTGTGAAATTCTGCTCCCCGATGAAGTTTAAACACTACAGATGGGCTGTTAACAACAAACAATCATGCCACTAATCATTCTAGTAACAGCCAGTAAATCTGGCCGGCGCAGTTGGGGAGCTGGGCTCCCGATGCCACAGGGAACCTGCCTCTTTTGAGGCATATCCCCCTACTCACAAGTCAGATTGCTAACTTTTCCATTTGCTACAACAAAGCGCCGGTTGAGTGGGGAGAAAAATGATGATTGCCAAACACCAGCTGAAAAATTATCCCATTCGTTGGCAGATTGACGCTTTTGGCTCACGGAGAGGAAAGAAAAGACAGATACATTCAAGTGACTATATTACACAGACGGAACTGTGTAACTTAAATGAACTGGAGAGAGCTCAGCCGAGTCAGACTGCCCCCACCCACCCGAGTGTAAAAGCATCTGGGTGGGCAGGAGAGCGTTGCAAGCAGCATATTGAAATACCAAGAGCGAAAGGGTATGGACAGGAGAGAGTGGGAGAGAGCACACAGATCCCAGAGCAGAGGCATGAATGCCAGTGCAAATTTCAGCGGGAGAGCCGGTTCCTAGAGGAGCGGGGGGTGCGTGCGGTTCTTTCCCCACCTGTAATACTGAGGAAGGAGTTGGCCGGAGGACCCCGGATGCTGGACCGTGCAGGTTCCTGTTCTTACAGGAAGGTATATTTGCTTTACCTGAGCATAATATCACTCTGTCAACATTACTTGGGCTGCCCGAGCGTAGGGTGAGGCTGGGGAATGAAGCAGGCTCCAGCTGAGCAGACTCGCACTTCCCACCAAGTGGGGGAGGGAAACGGTAAGCTGTTGCAGTTTCCATCATTGCAGTGCCCTTCGCCTTCTAACGTCATCCCTCAGCCACTCACTTTAAAAATCAAATGCCCACAGAGCATGGAGGAAGTGGGGAGAAGTCCCTGCTGCCTGCATTCTACCTGACACGAGGTTTCCCTCCCAGTGAGAAGGCCCTCTCAGGGAAGGCTGAGATGAAGATTTCTCCACTTGCTCCCATACTGGCAGCCTGCAGGCGAGGCAGCTACTCAGCCATTTTCAAGCTGCCTAGAAGCATTTCTGCACTCAAACAGAGCGACAGCAAACACCTCCCATCTGTGCTGTTCTTCTAAGGGAGCTGAGTCAGCATTTGCAATTGGGTTATCTAAAAAGCACTGGAAAACCATGTTTTGTCCTGTCCTACAACACAGAGGGGTAAGAGAGTTTGGAGTCCTGAGCATTAACCCCAGAGAGTGCCTGCTCGTGTAACAGCTGTTCTTTGTCTTGCTTTCTCCAAACAGCACAAGCAAACAGGATATGAACACGATAGCCTTATGGTAAGGATGAGAAAGTAACCAATCATAGAAAAGTAAAGGGATTCAGAGTTTTGGCTGCCAATATAACACCAGAGCACACAGAGCCAGGATCTGACACAAGGCATCCAAACTGTGTAAGTACAGCCATAGCCATAAGAGCTAGAATGAGCATTGTATGGAACTGTTGAATCACAGCCTGAACCTCTGACTGACCACCTGAGGCGAGCACTGAGTCAGCTGCAGGGGCACAGGTGAATGCAGTTTCACCTGAGTGACCAGAAGGGCCCCTAGACCCCATTTAAGGGCTGACTCCTCAGGAGGAAGGATCTCTATCTGGAGATCCTCCCTCTGGGAACCTTCCCCCAAGCCCAGAACAGGGGTAAGATCTTTATTTCACTTATACTTTGTAACAGCATAATCTTTCTAATCCAGTACCTGTTTGCCATATAGAGCATGTAACTCTCAGAGGGGAGCAGGAATGGATGGTCAGCTGTGCAGGAAGAATCGCCCGTGACTGCCACATGCTTCACATTTCTTTCACAAGCTTGCATTAACAAAGGTGGGGCTGAAGACAGCCAGGGAGAGGATGCGGTTATGCATTAGTTCCACTCACTGTCTGTTAGCACCCATGCTTAAAACAAGGATTTATTGGTCAGACATCAATCTTCCCATTGCAGGACAGAAAGAGCATCCATACAGAGCTGGAGATCACTTTTATTCAGGAAAGAAAGCAAGAGGCAAAGGAAAGTAGAGGAAGGAAGGGCAAAGCAAACAGTGACGTGGCTTTGTAGCCACCTAAATTTACAAGAGAAAGATCAAGAAGCTAAACCACCAAGTCCTGAGGAGACTGCTGTACCTCTTTCATGGGCTTTGCTCCTTCTTGATACCAACAAAGCAGCGTTAGCTTTAGGATAGATGTCAATGTAACAATGATCAGCAACAGTATCTGTAGATGCAGCCACACAGTAACAAGAAAGTATCTCCTCATCCAGATCCAACTGCGATGGACATCCTGAAGCAAAGGCCAGTGCTTATTTCAAAACCACCGCTAGTTAGCCCAGATCAACCCTAACAGCCCAGAATATGCACACTCAGCCTCAGTGGGAGAGCTATACTTATCTGGTAAAACTCAGAGAAGGCTTCAGCCACCCTCCTCCTTAACACATGTGAGAGAGAAGGCTCTGGGTAAATGCAGGTCCCAGGGTACGGTGTGTCAGAGCTGTGTGGATCACAGCAGAGCGTGGCAGCCATCACTGCCAGTTTCTGAGTGATAACAGAAGCAGGCTAATCACCCAACCAAATGTGCTCCGCAAGGCTTTGAGCTGATACACCAATGGAGGTGCTGTACCTGACCTTCCTTCCCACCTAGGCTGGAGCAAGCACAGCCAAAGGCCTGTGTATTCTGCCACTGAATGAAAGGACTGTGCTGGGCCTCAGAGAGACTTCTCCCAACACCACAGCAGACTAGAAGAACATCAAGCATAAGGGCCAAGAAAGAGTGCACAGATATTGGAGGGGAATGGTGGGATGTGCAGAGATGCACAAGCGGAGCAGGCTCTTCATTTCACACTCTCTCCAGGGTCTAAACTCTCTCTTTAAGAGCACCTTCCAGCCAGCTCCTGCTCCTTAGGGATCTGGCAAAATATCTCTAATTGTGACAATGAAGGAACCTGCATGTCTGCTGAGGTTCTCCTTCACAGTATCTCAAGCAACTTTCATGGGCCTAGCTTGAGCAAGGAGGACCAGTCAACTGGGGAATGTGATTCTTTACCATCCTGGGCCAGAGGGAGCAGGCGTGAAGCGTGCTGGGGGAAACGGCTTCCAGATGGGCTACAAAGCTCACAGCACAGTCTCATTTTGCATTACTCCCTCCTGCTATCTCCCCCTCCCTTTCACACCCTCCTTCCTTCTTCTAACTATGCTCCAAAGCCAAGAAATAGCACGAGATGTGTTTCCAAAGCTGTATTACCAGTGAGCGGTCAGGGAGGGGGCAGCCAAGGGACAGAAACGCAATGGCGAGGATGTGCTAGATTTCCTGATCCAAGCCTGATGGATTTCTAGCCACCCATCCCCCCACCACAGCTCTGGGAGGACGGGGAGGCAGTGCCCGAAGGGAACAAACTGGGGTGTGCAGACACAGGGATGGCAACGATGTCCTCATCTCTAGGCAGCCTGAAGCTGGTCTCGTGCCACAGGAGAATCTGCTCAGGCTGAGGCCACCACAGCCACAGGGAGAGTGCGAATCTGTCAGCTGCTGGCTCCTGCTCTCTCTCACTCATGGTGACCGACATAGGCACTGACTCTTCCAAACATATTTCCACCACATGTTTTCACCCTGACCTCATGTTTAGGGTTGTCTAAATAGCAAACTGTGTGTGCGTGCGTGCACTTCTCATTTGAACACCCCTTCCTGTTGTACAGCAGTTATCCTGGGAGTTAATGTAAGGCATCCAGACATCCAAATGCAAGCTCTCTTTCTGCCCCCACCCAGAGCTGGAGCTAGACCTCTGGAGGGCCTCAGGAAGAGATCGAGGCACTAAGCTTATTCTATTGTCCAGCTGTGTACATGGTGCACCTTGGGGTGCTCCTACCCAGTGGTTCCGCATGGCTGAGAAGGGAACCGCTTCCTCTCCTTGCATCCACTTCTCTGCTGCAGTCACTTTGGATACATCTGTCCCTCCCTTTCCCTTTCACACATCCATCCTCTGACTGTGACTTTCCCCTCCCCACCTCCAGTGGAGCTGTTTGGAAACAATCTCCCTCTAGGATCAGTTTAGTTCTCACAGCCTCCCTGCTCCCACTACGATGGTCCGGCTCCAAGGAGAAAGCAGCAAGGGGCTAATCCAGCTGGGTGGGAGCCCAGGCCCAGGAGACTAAGGGCCTTTGCAGGTTGGAGGTTCTGCTCGTGCTGGCAGGAGGAGCAGATGGGGAGGGGAATCTTCTGACTTTTCTCTTTTCTTTTTGAAAGTATTTTTCCTCTTTGCTTGCCAAGATAAATCTCCTGTCCCAGCTGTGACATCTGCATTTCCCTTCTCTGCTTTCACTAAGGAATGAAGCCCCCTGCACTCCAGCTTCGCAGCCGAGGTTTCCTTTACATTCCAGGAAAGAAGAGCCCATACACTCCAGACAGTCCTTCTGCTCGCTTTAAAATGCAGTGAATTTTAGAGCTTATGAAAGTGAAGGTCTCGACAGCATTAACGGGGTCTGTGCGGGACAGACAGCTGCTGCGCACACTTCATCTCACCGTCTAGTCGGTGCAACTGCTCCCCATGGGGCACAAGTGATCATCCACTACCTCTCGGCTCTCTCCAGCCCCCCTGGTGCCCTTCTACCCCGACCCGCATGGGTGAGAGGGGACACCAAAGGCCATCGTGGACCGCAGCTCACTGCTTTTCCACTCAAGCTCTGCCCAGGCCCGCATTCTTCCTGGGCAGTCTTTCTGCCCGCTCTTCCTGCATCTCTGCATGGCAACGCTGAAGCAGTTCAATCCGAAGCGTCTGCAAACTCCAGCACTATTCCCCTCCGGCAGCTCAACCTCAGCCCCACTAGCAGTACTCCTGCATCCTCCTCGGATCCCGGGGAGCCCAAGGTGATTTTCAGCATCCCGGGCTCGGCCCGTGCAGCTAACCAGACGCCTCCGTGACACCCGGCCTCCAAGCGGCAGAGGGCTTGGCTCAGCCGGATCTGGAATCAGGCCCAGAATTTATTGCCTTCTGTAGAATAATGCGGAACGACAGAGAAAGGAGAGGGGGAGGAGGGCCGCATCACTGAAAGCGAGGCAGGAGACCCGCTTTGCCTCGACCCAGCCGTGCCATCAGCTCCGTCCCGGCGGGGCGCGCGGCCCCTCGGAGCGAAGGCGGTCACAGCCATGCGCCCGGTGCCGCGCAGAGCCCCGGCGCAGCTCCTTGTGGAAACCTCCTTCCACCGAACGCCTGTGCCAAGGGCCTGGATTTACAATTTCCAGCGCTAGGCGCCACAAGACCTAGGAGAGACGACGGAGGCTCAAGACGCAATCAGAAGAAGGCGATGCGGGGAGCGGCGCCAACGCGAGGCGCTCCCCCAGGCCCCGAGGCGAGGGAGCAGCGGGGACGCGGGCGGCCGACGTCCTCCCGAGCCCCGGGTGCCCGCAGCCGCCTCCCCGCCGCTCCGCTCCGCCCCGCGAGGGGAGCCCGGCGGCCGAGGGGCCGGCAGGT
>PPHD01010816.1:0-19321 GCA_002909625.1 Bambusicola thoracicus | reverse complement strand
GCACATCTTTTTATTTCAGTTTTTGTCACCACCACAGAACAGCCTTTTCAAAAGCGTTGGTCTACTTTCACACAGCATTCTGAAGAACCAAAAACTATTTTATTGTGGTCATTGTCTACTAAGGATGTGTAACAGATAGATTTTATTAAGCTAGACACCATCATTAACTTGTTTTTCTTAATACACTTGCTGACCGCTGCTAGAAAGCACTGACAAGTAGTGTTAGCAGCATCGCTTCAACTCGCATCTTGACCAAGTTTCCTAGCAGGGACTAGAAGACTTGATTAATTTCCGTCTCCAAATGTTTCCCTTAACTCTGGCTTTTTCCATTCTCCTGTCTGTCTACAGTCTTGCTCTTCTCCTTACTCAAGAGAGAGCAGTGAGGAGGAAGACAATATAGCAATGCGAATCACCAAACACATATCGCAAAACAATTCTGGTTCATTTGATATCTCTTACCACAATGACTGTTGATTACACAAAATATAACATCATACACTGTTTTTTTGGCGGATTACGTCACAGCAAGGCTACTAGAAAAGAGCTGGATTATGAAGCTTGGCCATTGGTGCCATTCTGTCTTAGCTCGCTGTTCTCTCAACAGATTAGTGACTGTCATTAAAAAACATCAATAAAAAATACACTAATAAACACAAACCTCTTCCTTCTAGTCGTTCTATATCAAGTTCTCCCTCCAGCTATCCTAATTTCATTGCTGTTTTTAGCCACATAATGCGTTTATAAAATAGGAAATTATTTGTATTTTTCATATCTGGATCACACTGTCAGACTGATCTTTCTACAAAATATGCCAAATGACATTCAGACCGTATGGGAGCCTTCCAGCAAACTGGTTCTGTACAAGCACCTCTCTAATAGTAATGCCTCCTATTTTATTTTGCTGACCTGCTATATCAGAGGGGAATGTTGGTGGTGCGGCAGTGGCAGTGTAACCTTCCTGCCAATATTCTGTTACATTTTGTTGTCACGTGACAGATAGCAGCAGAGAGGCATTCTGACAAAACAATGTCTGACGTGGAAGTGCCTGTGAAGCAAAGGTGTGGAAACGAGTTCCTCCACATGGAAAAAAATGGCACTCATTGACAATGCTTGCTAAATATCTATGGAGACCAACTAGTGGATGTGAGCACAGGGTGGGGCGGGTAGTGCATTTCAGCAGCGGCAATGACAATATAAAAGACAAGTCATGTTCTGGAAAGCCATGCACGACTGTCACACTACAAAGTGACGAGCATCTCAACCAACTCATCTGCACAAATCAGCAAACAGTAGCAACTATGTTGAGAAGTTGCATTTTGGAGCTGAGACTTTGTTCTATCAAACACTGGTATTGCGCTCAACGGGCTCATTGTCGTTTTGATGGAAATAAATAGGAGGAATTACTTTCAGAGCAAGCTACATACGTCTGCCAGCTTCCACATGTCAATTGTTCTAAGTAATGTTACTTAGGTCTGTTTGTCACACAAAATTAGTGTAAGCAAACAGTACCATGAGTATATGTAATATCACCTGGCATACTTCCAAACTTGGAAAGAAAAGGCAGCCAGTACATTGTTTTTCTTCTTCATTAAGTATACCCTCACTGCAAGAACTGCCCTCCTTATTTCCTAAGTAAGTATGTAGCATCTAATTCCATACAATTCTTTTTCAGCCAATTTAAAATTTTCTAGGTATGTTACTGTTGAAGGATAAGGCCAAAAATGTCTTTCAGAAGTTAATGCAGATTTCAGAACAGCTCCTAAGAACATGTTGATATTCCTAATTAAATGTGCACTGTAATGCCCAAGTCCCTAATGAAGCAATAATGCAAGATACAATCAACGTGTGACTAGAACAGGGAAGAGAAACCGTATTAGAAATGTTCTTTTCTGAAATTCAATGGAAGAAGAGCAGATTAGATCCCTGTTGAGGCAGGGATTCAACATGTTAGCTTGCACAAGTCGAGACGAGAGAACATAACTGCTTCAAAGATCAGGACTTAGGCAATAAGACACGTGACATGCACGGGCTGAAGCTGTGCTTCAGTGTAGGATAAATCTTAGCTTCTCAGTTTCTTTAGCAAACCTCTTTCCTACCCACCCTGAAAACTACCCGTGGGGATCAGGCCAGAGCTTGGGAGGGGATTATACCAGTTATTTCGTAACTTCAGGCCAGCAGCATTAACTGTGAGTAGTTCAATTTATGCTATCATTGCTGTTTCTGACTAGTTTGTGCATTCATTCTGACGTCTTAGTTTGAGATATTACCGTGTAACTGAGTCTTACGTTCAAGTTTTACAGAAGGCTGATATTGAATGGTTTAAGCTATGCTGGCCATCAAAAAGCACTGAAATCAGGGCTCTGCGATTCATAGGCCAGGCTGGATGTGGCTCTGGGCAGCCTGGTCTAGTGGTTGGTGACCCTGTGCATAGCAGGAGGGTTGAAACTCGATGATCGTTGTGGTTCTTCTCAACCCAGGCCATTCTGTGATATGATACGATAGCATATGATATGTTATGTAGCCATACTTACTGGGATAGTAGTTTCACAAGACATAAAGCAAACCAAATAGATTTTCTAAAACTACAACAAAAATAACCAATAAGCAATTACTAATTTCTTAAATCACCTTTGATAAAAGTGTTTCAGCACCCAAAACTGACCATGACAATATACTTCATGAGATGCTTCCCCATCTTAAATAAGCAAACCACCAGTTACCAGCTGTAACTCATTCACATAGCTTACTCTCTAAACAACTTTAATTTCATCAGTTTCACCAGACAATATGACAGGCTATGCAAAAGCCTGGGAGTGGTCATATACAAATGAAGAGTTAGGAGTTACACTACAAATTCTTATCTTATAGGAGCTGGTCACATATGCAAGGAAATATGGACACTTCGGAAGTGGATTAAGTTCGTATCATGGACAACGATGAAGACAGGACTCTGAATCGGAAATGCATCCAAATTATCCAGAAATACTTGGTTGTTTTTTTTATGTGAATAGGATGATCAAGGTGCAGCTGTAAACATCCTACAAACAGAGAGACAAACCAATCTCTCTTTTGAAAGAAATCATCACAGACCAAATCTCCTACTCCAAACGTCAGTTTTCACATTAAAAAAATAAATAAATAAAATCACTGAAACATTTTTCAGTCACAATTACTGCCTATTGTTTCTTGCAATAATGCAGAAAACTTCTAACATCATTTTTCCTTTAGCACCAAATATCTTCTCTTGCTGTTCTGACAAGAGAAGTCTCTAAAAAGGAGAAAGTAAGGCAAAGGAGCAGTAGAAAGGAGCGTGGGAGCAGAATATTTCTAATAAAAAGGTAAAGAACTTACAGTCTATGCTGTCAAAATCTATTTTTCTTTTGTTGGGAACTTAAGGCTGTCAAATTCAGTAAAAAAAATTAGCAGCCCATTTCTGGAAATGTATGTTTGTAAACTGCAACAAAAGGAAACAAGTATTACTAATCATTTTTTTAAACTGCACAATAGACCTGCAAGTATTAACACGGCACTGAGGAACCCTAAGTCTGAAGGTTAAGCAGATAAATCACACCGCTATATAACCATCTACACAGAGCGTAGGCAGAATGGACGTCCAGAGAGCACAAGATTTTCTGTTACAAAGACAGTTCTTGAAACTACTGGGAGAGCTTGCCATCAGAACTGGACAAGGCATTATAAACCTAAGACCTAGAAATGAAAGTAATAAAACCCACTAATACAGGCACATGAAGGTACTGAAAGATTACTTTTAAACAGTAGAAGTCAAAAGGAAAAATCGAGCATTAGACTCAACCCCAGTGAGCAAATAAAGCTCTAGTTCAGACAGAAGCTGAGATAAATGTGTGATGTTTACTGCCTGTATGAAGACCAAACACATAACGCGGGAACAGGCTTAGAAAGCTGTCCATCATGGTGAAGTAAAGAAAAAATTCTGCAACCGATAACTCTTGCACAGATGCTCCCATAGTGTGATGTATTCACAAACAAGAACTTGAGAGAGAATTTATGCAAACCATCAGAGTGATGGTGGGATGCCTCCAGGTGCAGCCTTTGGCTGACTGAAGGAAAATATGCCTTTCCCAGTAGACCACAATACTGTTACAGAACTGCTGATACAATCCCTCTCTACTGCTGAACTTAATTTAGTATGGACTTTAAAAGTTGATATGAACCCTGTACCAATTTGACTGCTCTAAGAGAAGCAGAACAACAACAACAAAAAAAAAATAAAAAAAATCAGGCAATGATATTTCAATATTCAACACACAAATACTGGCATTTCTTGATCTTTCTAACCAAACATGGACTCAAGCAGATGTCGGAAGTCAGAAGTTGAAGTACAGTTCCAAACTTCAAAACCCTCCACATTAAATACTATATGGAGCCAGCATTCTAGTCCCTAAGTGTCTGAAAACATCCATGACCACTTTTTTTTTTTATTTTCTCCACGAAGTCTTCCCTCTTTCACATAGCTGCTGTAACAGCCTTGTCAGTCTAAAGCCCTCAGTGAAAGAGAGAGCAGAGTGTGGAGAATATATCAGGTATATCACAGTTTTTCAGAATCCACGTTATCCACCTACATACATCATCAACACTAGTCTCTAGTCCTACAAATAAGTAGAGGAAAAGAAAAGATTACCAACCACACTTCAGAGCAGCAGCACTTTCTCTAGTAGACAGTATACATTCTGATGGATATTGAATGACATCAGCAAAGATCATTTGGTTTTCTGGAGACTTTCTCTCCTGCCACCTTCACCAGGAAATTTATTTACTGGTGAGTTCAAGTAATACAGACTTCTGTCTTTATAGTCTGCTTTTCTTTTTTTTCTCCTATCAGTGGTTCAGTTCAGCTTCTATGTTGTAAATACATTTTTTAAAATTTAAACATTATGTTGGAATAAATGATTTAATACATATTGCTTTCTCAGCTTTATAGAAAGACTGCTACATGAAAAAAAAAAAGGCAATGTTCAACCACAGACAGTATCCAAACACTGTGTTGATGTAAAGGCACAAACACTGTCTTATTTGACACTTCAAGGATATTCCCAGCATTTGTAATAACAGTAAACCAGGTGGAACAAATCTCTGAAGAGTATAAAATAGAATATCCAATCTTTTCTAATTACTTTCCAAAATCTTTATGTCTACTTCACATCTGCCTCCTCCATACTTGCTGTATTTCCCCCCAAGTAAACCTCGAAACAGTTGTTATATTCATAGGATAAAAAGAAATGCGACATCTGGATCCAAAGTCAGCCAGATGGCAGCTATTCAATGAGGACATAGAATTTCACTTCTCATTTGACCTGCTGTAATCCATAGTGCTAACCCAGCGATATGCAATGCCCTGCTTCTCTGCACTATTTCAGTTCTCTTCCTTTGTGCCACTTACACATCTGGAAAAGTTGAATCAAACACCGGCTTGCTGCTTCTCACATTCCTCCATTTCTCTGAAGGCTAGATAAACTTTAGTGTAGAATAGTGGTAACTAAAAAAAATAGAATCCATGACAATAAGACTGGATTTGTTGCTACTTAAGACCTCCCTCTCACCCACCCCATTCAGAGGATAAATACAGTCACAATTTCTCCCTGAATGTATTTAAATTGCCAGATGACATATAGAAAAAAAAATGTCAGTCTATACATACTTATTTGTATTCAAATAACAATTCCAGCAAAGCTATCAACATGGCTTTAAAGTATTTTCTATTATGTCTCTTGTAGTAACATGGTCTGAAAGTATTTTTAGAATGTAACTCTTTCACACGTATATCCCCAAACAAAATGTTTTGAGATTTCATTCAAGTACTTTTTTTAGCTGAGACATTAGAGCATATTTTTAGCTTCCACATACTCAGGGCATAATTTTGTTGTAACTGCTACTATTGAAAGCAACTGTTTAAAATGTTATATATCCATTGCAGAGAATGCCCTAACATTAAATAAAGTAGGAGCTAGAAAATATTAGGAAAAGCATCAAGCTGAACATATGCAGTAACTTTTGCTGAGACTATTAGCTGGACTAATTATATCATGGACAGAATTTGACACTCAGTATTTACTTAATATGAACGCAAGAACTAAGTGAGTTACATTTTTGAAGGGAGAGAAACATCAAAGTTGTGGAATGGGACAGAGGCAAGAATAGAACAAAAGGAAAAGAAAGGACCAGCAGCTAACTAAATCCTCTACTGAAAGTCTGTCCACACTAAGAATTTCCTCTTTAGAAATAAATCATGAAAAACTCCATGTGGCCAAATATCCAGTCAGGAAATCAGGATATCTTCACATAAACAGTCAGAAGACCAACACATCACAAGAAGAGAATTTACTCGGGTACAGTCTGTGATTAACTGTACAGTGAAGTTATAAAATAAAAAGAAGAGAAGGCCTGGAATTCTTGACCTTTGATTCTGCGTATATAATGCAACAATAGATACTGCAGATACCAGAATCTGTTTCTAAGCACTGAAAAAAGAGCAAGATCAAAAATAAAGGGAATAGATTTTAGTGAAACAAAAACAGGAAAATGCAGTATTAGCAAGACTTAGATGAGCACTCAAGGGGGAAAAAATTATACAAATTCAATAACTTAAAAACGCAATAAGGAGATCAGATTATATACTCGTTATGGCTAGAGCAAGTAGTATTAGATGGAAAAAATTATGTTGTTACAAAGTAAGAAGCAAAATACAGATCTTACCCGTATCCTGGGCCTGCAGATAGGTTCCCAAAAGGGAGGCTCTCCAGAGAGAGATCCTTCCTCCTTGGGAGTCAGCCCTTAAATGGGGTCTAGGAGGGGTGGAGCATGGCTCCCCCCCTTCCAGTCACTCAGGTGAGATTGCATTCACCTGTGCCCCTGCAGCTGACTCAGTGCTCGCCTCAGCTGGTCAATCAGAGGTTCGGGCCGTGATTCAACAGTTCCCATACAATACTGAAAAAGCAAAAATAGCTGACTCAAGATGTTTGTACCACTGTCACTAGAGAATGGGTTAAAAGCTCACGTCACAGGTACTCAGTGAAAGCTGCCAGAGGATCCAGGTAGAAGCAAAGCTAGCAAACGTGCATAGAAAAAAATGCCATCAAAAATTATGTGAGGATAAGGAACAAATGAATAATCTTGATAGTTCACATTAAACAGAACTACCTCCATTATAATTTAAAGCAAGACATACTGTTAAAAGGGTGAAGAAGGGAAAAGCTAAAGATGGGATGATGTGTCAATGAAGTGCCTCGTAGGGCAGCGGTAGAAAAGTTGCTTTCAATACATTTGAAGCTATTGCAAACCAGAAGGCAGTCAGATTCCTGGACAAGATCAATGTACATTCCACTACCAAAGAAACAGTAATGGAAGAAGCACATAGCTACAAACCAATCTCAGTGATATTGCTTGGAAGCAAGGTGAAGGATTCAAAGATCAAAAAACAAACCGTACCGAAGTGAATTGGTATGACATACACCTAGATCAGGCCCAAGGGACATACCTCAGGATGACCATCAGTCACTTTGGAGTATTTTAGTTATCATCACTCTTTTTTGTTGACTTCACTAAAGAATTTGATTCAGTGAGAAATGATCTGTTATGGCTAATGATGCTTGAAATGCATTTTCCAATACACTTTGCCAAGATACTGTACTCAACTTATCATGTTTGCTGCAATAACAGTGAAAATAACTTAAGAGCGGCTTTCAGAAGATAAAGGTGCAGTGGAAAAGGTTAGTTGTATTATCCTGTCCAGCATTCTAGCACAGATGACAGAAGAAAGCCTTAAAAAATTTGAATGAAGGTCTGCAGATTTTCACATTGCTTGCCAGACTGTATGAGAATCCAAAAAACATTCTCAGTGTAGCATATGCAACAGAAGTACACATTCTTTAAGAATCTCTCTACAATTAAACCAAAACACTCAAGAAAAGATTCTGTCATTCTAGTGGAAGAGAAAAGACATCAGTGGATTGAAGAATTTCTATATATAGCCTCAGCCACTGATCAAATTAATTCCTATGCAAATCATATTTGAAGGAAATGAAGTAAAACAGAACCAAAAGACTAATGTACGAAAGACAAAAAAAATGGTACGAATGAAAAATTAAAAAAGAGCTTTTGAGGACAACAGCTTTGAAAAAAAGACACAGAGAGAGTTAGAGGTTGAGAAAAAGGGGAGGTTCAGAAATTGCAGAGATCCGTGCTGATATGGGCACTCACAGCAAGATAGCTACGGTAGCACAGAAGCTTGCATGCGTTATGTGAGCTTGCTGGTTTGAAGTCCAAGTAACCTAGTGTGAAGAAGCAAATTCATTCCAATTTTCTCCTTATGTCCCCTTTTATGGATGTAGCTTTTGACTTTATATTTTACCAAATTTTTTTGTTAAGCTTTGTTATTGTTAAGCCTTCAATCAACATCAGTTTTAAAGTATAGACAGTAGCACAGTCCATGAGACAGTAATGATGTTGGGACACTTCTGAAACTAATCGCAATCCTAAAGCTCACCACTCAGCTTCAAATTATTTCACTGCTGCAGGAGGACTGAATACCATACAACTTTCCGATTGCAACGCTTTATGATCTTCTAATGTTTAAATGTCCACAAGTTGTCCATGAATGATTAGTTGAACACTTCGTGGATTACTTCATTAAAAATAACGATTTTATGATGTTTTACACGCTATATACGTTGCTTTTAATGATGCAGCTCAGTTAAATACTTCAAAAACAGTTTCAATCTTCTCAGGGATAGCACTAGGTAGCCGTTTTGTCTCACACTCAAGTTTGAGCATTCTGATACAAGAAATTAATCACTTTCCACATAGAGATAAACATAGAAGACAAAGCTGAAGAGGCAGCTTCTGTGTTTCACTATCTCAGAGAACAGGTTACCCACAAAAAAACTGCAATGCATGAGTTTAGTTTCAAAGCCAGTGAACAAAGTAGGTATATTGTTGACTATGGATACATCCCATATAAAAGTATTAGTGCAAATATGTCTATACATTCTTATATTTTAAATTGCTACAACATTTACACAAATTTATGAATGTATAGTTGTAAATCTTCCTTCATGACTCACACTTACACACTGAAGTATTAAATGACATCTAATTCAATTAAATAAATAGTATTTTAATAGTGTTGTCGCGTGAAGAGTGGAGAAGTTTGGCAGAAACCATTTTGCATTCCAGCTCATTTTCAGACATCAGAAGGGCCGGGGGTGGCTGAGCTTAGACTGAGTAATTTGGTGCTCTAAGTTTTGTTGCTTTCGATATATGAGCTACCACAGTTAGATTCATAAACAGCACAATGCGTAATTCATCTAAATGCATTCACAGGGGCTCTCACAACCAGTCATAGGAGTTTGGGCACACCAGTGAGAACAGCCACAGCTAAATTAGCGGCTAGTACAGTTTAATAAAGCAACACTCTTTTGGAATGCTGGTGATAAACACACTGTCTGCAAAACCTATGAGTTTAACCAATTACATGAACAATATAGCTAACTACAATCATATTAAATCATGGAACAGCTCTGAACAAACTTCTGAGTTTCCCAGGGAAGCACACAATACAACTGAGTGCGCAAATCTTACACAACAGATGTCTCTATAAGGGTTAGTGGGAAGCAGCAGGAATGTGGGGAAAGGGAGGCTCAGTTGGATTGATCCCAGCTTGTCTGCAATGGTATCTTCCTGCCACCCCCAATTTTTTTCTCTCTTAAGCCATTTAATACTTTTTCCTACTTTGAGGCAGAGCTTTAGTAATTCTTGTCAAACACACCTTGGTCTTGCAAGGCTTACTTGAAAACATGTTTTTGACAGAACGGCAAAAAACCGCTGGCTCAGGAAAACCAGATAGCTTATCAGTTCCAATAGAAACATTAAGTCCCTGTCCCTAAGGGATAATCATGGAATTTGGCCGTGGGACTTCCACGCTGCTCCACGCTCTATGTTGGTATTCTCGTACGAGTTAGTACACCAGGTCTCCTTGGTGTTCGCTAAGAGCTAAGGTCACAAGTCCTGCTGCTTAGTGAATTATCACAGACAGGATTATCCTGTGTGTTACACCTCAGAGGCTTTGCTTTCCCTCAAGAGGTGGACATTCTAAAAAGTCACCTCCAGTAAACGTTCCACAAGAGGGAAGTGGGTCCAAAGCCATTTGCATTTCCTTCATTAGGTGTAGTACTTCCAAGATGGCTTTTCCTACATTACATTCAGACTTGTGTGAAGCAATTAGAGCAAGACCAGTCTCAACTATACTATAGACACATTGTAAGAATTCACGCTAATTTTTGTATGGACAACTTTCTATTAGAGCACTCATTTGGCTGAATGCCATTATTTATACTTGCAAGACTACACAAATTATTTATAACTGGGCAGATAAGTTCTAACTTCGTTTCCATCAACGTCAGGAACAGCTCCAGTGAAGTAAAATCAGGTATTCTCTTTTTAATCTGTTGCATAATAAAATCCTATTTTATATCAGATATTTGCCCATAAAATCAAATGAGAGGAGTGAATTTCTAGTGGGTCCTGGTTATTTTCTAGGAAGAACAGCTTTAGCAAAGTAGTAACACAGGAAGTATCTAAAGAAATACACAGGCAAAGAGATTTTATACCGCAAGCATTTTATACATAATATGGTAACATTTCTTTCTCCCTCAGACAGAAACAAATGCAATCTGATAATTACTTCACAAGAAAAACATATTATTTAACTATCCTGCAGCAAGTTAATTAGTTAATCTGATAATAAAGCAGGAAACAAGAAGAGCTTTTTCATCTTGTAAGATTAAAATAAGAACACATGACAAGGCAGGTGTTAGACAAAAAAAAAAAAGAAGCATAAGGATGAAAAGCACTTTTCTAAGTGAAAAGCAGCAAAAATGAGTAAAGACAATTATTAAATTTTCAGAATGAAGTGTAATAGTAAAAAGCTATATGAACTGTTCTTTAAAAAAAAAAAAAAAAACTGTTCTTCTAAACCAGAATTTCTTGTCTCCTTTACTGCAATATTCTGCTCCTGAGTATTCAGAATTTTTATACATTTAAAAATATATATTCTGAGGAGTACAATGATTCTCACCTTCATATTTATACAGTTATACAAAACATCCCGCAAGGATACCACAGTCAAAGTATGTATAAGTGTCAGCTGTTAGAATGAAAATAAAAATGCCAACTAACAGTTTTATAAAAAGGAAAAAAGAAATTGAAGAGATTCTTTGGGAAGCAGTTACGTTGATAAATTCACAGCACAGAAGGGCACAAGCAACATAAGCTCAAAGATAGAGACATTTCTGCCCTAGCAGTGTCTGACTGGAGCTCAACCTGATTATGTCCTTGCGGAACAGAAAGGTAACAGAACTACAGAAACACATACAGTTTTAGGACTCCTCAGTGATGTCCAGATAAGGCACAATAACCTCTTTCCCCCCAATCCCCCTCCCCTCAAACAGTGATTGTTCACATGCACATATAGATGACTATTATTACTATACACCTAAAATGCCTAGACTACAAAGATGAAGATTTCACAGGAAAGCAGCAACTGGAAAAACTAACTTTCAGGGAACAGTACTATTGCTAGTGTTCTCCACGCAGCTTAGGTCTTAGAAAAATTGTGTACAAAACTTCAAACAGATTTTGAGAATAGAGACATTTATCAGAGATGCTCTGATGTTGCCTATATTTTCCCAAAGGATGTTCAGGTCACTGATGCAGTTCGACCTCTGCAGTCCTTCTATTCAGTGCAATAGTCTGAGTCCAGTTAAATTATGGGTCTAGCACCATGGAAAAAAATAAGTCAAGTTTCTCCCCAAATGGTTTTATCCTGTACACCTGGAAAAAGAAAGCACTTCTACTATGTGATTTGATTGACTGATATATATATTTTTTTAAACTCAGACTGCTTATGATTTAGAGATACATTGAGCAGAAAAATTCTTTTCCTTGATCACTGAATTGCGTTCATTTGAGAAATGAACTGGAGATATGTCCAAAGATGAAAAAAATACAAGGAGGAACATTTTGCTTGAACCTATATCTCACCTAGTAAAGTCAACAGCCAACAAGAAGCCAACTTTATCTCATCATCAAGGAAAAACAAGAGGACCATGTCTCAATGACTTTCTCATTAAAGACTTCAGCACCAGGCTGCAATTCCATTAGGACTAAAATGTTTTACTGAACACTGAAAGAGCTGTAGGTGTTGACTGAACAGCATAGACAACCAATAAACATGTCTTCCCAGAAGTTACATCTCATTTCTTATCAACTTCTCAGACATCAGCAAAAATACAAATTTTGCCTACAAAAACATTCTCTGTTATCATTCTACCTTTGGCAAAAACGAGATTTCTAATGGCTTGGGCTTTCCATTTTCTCTCATCAATTGTTTAGAACATCTCAATAAAATTGTTTATTTGACACCCAGAGGGACCTTAACAAACTCAAAAGGTGGGCCCGAGTGGACCTACTTGAATGAAGTTCAACATAGCAAAGTGCAAGGTTTTGCACTTGGGTCAAAGTATCCCAGATACATATGCAGACTGGGAGAAGGTCTCTTTAAGAGTAGCCATGCAGAGAAGGACCTGGGGTTCCTGGTGGATGAAAAATGGAATGAGAGTCAGCATCCTGCTTTTGCAACTTGGAAGGCCAACGGTATCCTGGGCTCCATCAGAAGAGGGGTGGCCAGCAGGGACAGGGAAGTGATTGTCCCTCTCTACTCTGCCCTTCTGAGGCCCCACCTGTAGTACTGCATCCAGGTCTGTGGCCCACAATACAGGAAAGATATGGAGCTGTTGGAGAGGGTCCAGAGGAGGGCCACAAAGATGATCAGAGGTCTGGAGCACCTCCACTGTGAAGACAGACTGAGGGAGCCGGGCTTGTTCAGCCTGGAAAAGAGATGCCCGTGAAGAGATCTCACTGCAGCTTTCCAGTATTTAAAAGGGGATTATAAACAAGAGGAGAATCAATTATTTACCAGGGTAGACAGTGATAGGATGAGGGGGAATGGTTTTCAGCTCAAGGAGGGAAAGTTTAGACTGAATGTCAGGGGCAAGTTCTCTACAGAGAGAGTGATGAGGTGCTAGAACAGGCTGTGTATGCTCGTTTCCTGGAGATGTTCAAGACCAGACTGAATGGGGCCCTGGGCAACCTCGTCTAGTACCAGATCTGGAGGTTGGCAGCCCTGCCTGTGGCGGTGGGGCTGAAACTTGATTATTCTTAGGGTCCCTTCCAACCCAAGCTATTCTATGATTCTATGTTGATATAGCCTAATTACTACTTAGATGCTTAATACCTACATTTAAATCCCGAGTCCTCACAAGTTTGCACTGGCACAGCTTCTCCAGGTAACAAACCCCAGCTGAGTATTGAGCCTGGAATAAGTCAGCGTATTCTATGTATATTTCTTTATTTCCTATGTAAATCTATCTCTGTATGCACAGGCATTTTTTAGTGGAGTGAACAACAACAAAATTGTGAACATTTGACTTTCAAAGGCTGGACTTCTTCTACTCTGTTGATTTAAGTACTATGAAAAGCTATAGATGGCTAATTTTTTGCACAAGAGATCACAATCTGAACACTTAAGGACAGTAGACATTTTATTCCTGTGCTCCAGATGCTGCAGCTCTTTAAGCCAGAGTGTGGGGTATGCACAGGATGAATCAGTATGTTCCTGCTGGTTTCCATGGGAACCAAAAATAGAAGAGTTTCTATAACTCAGTGAGGAAAACAACCTATACCTATCCATTTATCTGTGCACAGATACAGGCATGCATATGCATATCTAACATGTTTACAGATTGTAGTCATGGTGAAGTTGCAGATTTCCTATCCTCTCTCTTCCTACGTATATGTATTCAGACATTAAACCTAAGACTGATTCAATTTTTGTTATGCATATAAAAAATCCAGTGTGCAGTTACCTGCTAAGAGGCACAGAACTTCCATAAATAGTCTGCCACAGACTGTTCCAAAGTTAAATTTTGTTCTTCAAATGAAAGGATAGTCTAAGCCCTACCTTCTCCCTATTTGTTAGGCCAATGATTTGAACTTTAAAGGGCCTCACGCCTTTCAGTTCCTCTATCTACAAAGTTCAGTGTATAGAATACACCTATGCTTTCTTTGTCATAGTATTAATACTAAAATAAAAATAGATGTGCGAATACATCTTTTCCACTTAGAAATTAAAAAAAAAAAACTTATTCCTATAGCGGAGCATTTTGCTGCTCAATCTACCATTTTTAAATCAAAACAGCCTTAAACTGCATTCACTAGTATTTATATACAGTCTGCTCAGCGCTGAAAGTAAAGTAGTGTAGCTTTCTTGGGAGACAAATATTCCAATATCTGCCACAGAATTAACGCACAACTTTGTGTTAGCTGTTTACCTGTATGTCCTCTGATTCAGAGCTTTAAACAGAGCTAATGGTCACTCTCAGATGCATTGAGAGAAGGACTTCATTAACCTTCGTGTAAAGTGCTCCAACATGCCATATAAACAAGCAATACTCTTGAATATCTACACAATCCTCAGTATAAAAGCAGAAAACATGCAGTATTGACACAAGACAGTCTGTGTTCTTAACCTTTATTCTCTAAAGTAATCACACACCAGGAAAGTGTACTCCACAGCGCATCAAAGGCTTCCAAATTTTAAAGCTAGTTCTTATAACCAAAAGAAGGTAACTATTTAGAAAAGGAAACTCAGATCCTATGGCCATCACAGCACACGTGAATAACATGCTGACCTCAAATAGCTTATTTTACTCTCATAAAATAAAACAACAACAACAACAACGAGAAGGGGAAGGAAGATATAAAGCAATGAAAGCAATATGGTGCAAATATGCTATAACTTCAAGAATTACTGGCAAAATACTCCAAGTGCATAGAGTTTGACAGAAAATCAGTACGTATTTTAAAAAGCCAGTGAAGTGCATGAGGCTGCAAGGTGCCAACAGCTCATGGTTAGAAAAGATCAGAATACACACTTTTAAAAAAATATTATAATGAGTTCCCTCCTATTTCTTGAGCAGGTACGCAGTTCAAGCCCTAAGGCCCCTCAGGGGCCTGCTGCTTTAATAAATCTTACAAAAAGTTGAGCCACAGAGGTGACCTAAGCTCTTCTGACACTACCAACTGCAAACTGAAAATAAGATTTTAACAGCAGAAAAGCAATGATACGTCAGACAAAGGTCACAGTGAGTAGTCTTCCTCCAAGAGTGGCAATGTAAACTCTTAAGGTAAAACTCTAAACCTTCTGAAGTGGATCCCTTCTACCACCCAGCTAATTTTGGCCTAGGGACTTCCTGACTTGGATGAGGTTCCGAGAAATTTAGCAATTCTTGGCAGAGACTGCTTTCTTTAACTCATTTCTTGAACTAATCCAAACTTACAGCATCCGTAGCGACTTCTGGGGCGTTGCACAGCCCAATTACTTTTTGCACAGGGAACCCTGCCTTCGTCTTCATTTTCCAACTGGCTCTTATTACTATCACTAGATTTAATAAGGCCAAGTGCTGGGTGCTGCACTTGGGTCGGGGCAATCCCAGGTACTTTTACAAACTGGGGGGTGATCTTCTTGAGAGCAGCACTACAGAGAAGGATTTGGGGGTCCTGATAGACGAGAAGCTTGACACGAGCCAGCAGTGTGAGCTTGCAGCCCAGAAAGCCAACTGCATTCTGGACTGTACTAAAAAAGGGGTGGCCAGCAGGGAGAGGGAAGTGATTGCTCCCGTCTGCTCAGCTCTTGTGAGGCCCCATCTGGAGTACTGCGTCCAGGCTTGGGGCCCCCAGTACAGGAAGGATGTGGCGTTCTTGGAGTGGGTCCAGAGGAGGGCCACTAAGATGATCAGCACCTCTCCCATGAGGAAAGGCTGAGGGAACTGGGCTTATTTAGCTTGGAGGAGAGAAGGCTCCAGGGGAACCTCATTGCGGCCTTCCAGTACTTGAAGGGAGCGTATAAACAGGAAGGGGAATGGCTGCTTATGAGGGTGGATAGTGATAGGACAAGGAAACTGGGAGAGGGGAGGTTGAGGTTGGATATTAGGAGGAAGGTTTTCACCCAGAGGGTGGTGACGCGCTGGAACAGGTTGCCCAAGGAGGTTGTGGATGCCCCATTGCTGAAGGCATTCAAGGCCAGGCTGGATGTGGCTCTGGGCAGCCTGGTCTGGTGGTTGGCGACCCTGCACATAGCAGGGGCTTGAAACTCGATGTTCATTATGGTCCTTTTCAACCCAGGCCATTCTATTATGATTCGCTTCATTTTTGTATAGAAATAATGTGAAAAACTGTTCTCTGTTCATGCTCTGTCCCACCATTTTTATAATTGTTTTTATCTGTAAACAATACAGAAGTACTGTTTTCCATAGAAACAAATGTTTCACTGATGGTACTATGAATTTATATCTCCGTTCCCTCTTCCACACAGACTTAAGAAGTGTGAAGAAGCAGGAACATGAAAGGAACAAATGTCAAGCCAACAGTGCAGTAACATTTAATCCAGTTCATGGAATAATGGAAATGGAAAAGTTCACCTGGCTTCTGTTAATTAAACAAAGACATATGAATTGCTTTTATCTCCCTGAAACATTTCCAGACGTAGCTAGTGCAAAAAAGAGAGTATGTCAAGGTATGATGTACCAAGAGGGACTACACAATTCTCAATAAAGATGGAAACAGGAATGCAAGTCAAAGCATTACTGGATCTCAGTGCAATGGGTACTATCCACCTGCTAGCAGAGAAGAGAGTAAGCCATCTGTAACTGGCAAGTGAAAGTAGCATCCAGAGCAACAGATCTGTAAAACATGTTTGAAAGGAAGAAAAACAGTACCGGGATCCCGTGTTTCTGAAGAAGAGGAGAAAATTGTAAGTGCATTCACAGAATTCTCCAGTATCCCTGGAAAAAGGAAATGGATAGGAATTCTCTTGAAGCCTTTGAGTAATTGAAAAAAAAAAAAAAAAAAAAGGAGCAAAGAAACTGTTTTACAAGATGCATCAGGCAGACAGCACAATGTGTTGGTCCAAACGATACAAAAATTTTCCCTTGAACTAAAGAAATTTCCCATCTGAAGAGCAAAGGGGAATGAGAGCTTCTAAAAGCCTTTTTCCTTAACCTGAACAGACCAGGACTCCATTTTCTCACCTATCCTAACAACTGGGCCTTAGGGCCTGGCGTGCAAAAACACCCAGGTTTTTCTCCATGTGACAGTCGGGAATGAGCATCAGCTTGCAGCCGCAGTTTGCGACTTCTTTCACCTTCGCTGTAGTTTAGCACTCCTATTCGACACCCCTTGCCACCTTGTCTGCTCTTCTTGACTGCCTCTGCTCATCACTCCAGATACTACCACCTTTTTGGCAGAAACAATGGTGATAAGCCTTCATGTACAAGTTTCTCAGTCAGGAACCATTAGAAGTCCCTAAATCTGGCAGATTAAATCTAACAACACTGAAAACACTTCCTCTCTCAAATTATGTCTTTCTACAATAGTAAGAATCAAAATTCAAATTGCCACATGGCTAGGTTACAAACAGATTAACTACATCATTAATACTCTCAAGCTTTTGAAGTTCAGCTTTAATCAACTGGATTTCAGGAAAACATCCAAAATTGGATGAGAACAGGAAAGCTTGGAAAGAAAACTTAAGGGCAAAGAAATGAGTGGTAGGTAAATGCTGTTCTAATGGAGTACAAATTTCTGGAGAGAGATTAAATACTATTGCGCTACTGGCAATTAACTTACAAAAGATAGAAAAGAAACTTTCTGGTGGTCCTGTTAAGCACAAAAGACAGTGAAGAAAGAACTGAAATGCAAAACTCTATGACACTCAATACCCCATTAACATATCAGGTAATCGCTTCTTCACTCTAACTATTAAAATAGAGGTTAACCACTTATATGTTTCATTCTTCAAGACAACATATCTCGAAGTTTTTAATACCTGTACTAGTAATCTAGAAATTCTAACTTAGATTGGATTTAAGCTTTCTCACTACATCTATATAAAGTTGGGTGGAATGCAGTGTCTATGAAAGCAGACAATTAATGAAACAGAAGTTCCTTGAAAAAAGAAATTGCATAAGCAAATACATATTTCCTCTGCCATAAAAGGAATATCTCACATTCTTACCAATTTTACAAATAGTGATGTTGTCCTGTTTCAGCACACTAGTTAAGTCTTTCACACATCTCTTCCAGATTTTTAAAAAGAGAAGGATACCATAAACAAATTACAAAACACTATTTCTAACAAGAAACCCTTGATTTGACCTCATAATGACAACTGAAGCTAAGAAAGAAGTTTGCATAAACTATTAACACACTGATTCTAAGTTGTTAAGTTGAATTTTTTTCCCCTCTAGTCATGCCGGGGACAAGTCTTCTTCTTGGCTCTGTAGAGTTAATTTTCAGTTGTCTATCTTACTGCTTTACTTTCACTGAGAAAAATAAGAAGATGTCTCAGGCTACAACAGAAAGCTTCACTTAAAATAAATGAGGCAGTACTTTCTCCTCACCAATCTTACTTTCAAGCACAGTAAAGCATCACCCCTTCCACTTTTCTCTCCTTCATTCTCAGTGCCCACATTACTATGTAACAGTTATTACACATAACAAAACAACATAAGTTGTAGTAAATGCCTATCTTAATAAGGGTTTGCTTTATCTTTATTTGATTATGTAATTAAATCCCAATACAAATAAAGAGTTACTACATTGTAGTAGTACATAGAACATGCATTTATTTTTGAGCTATGAACATCAGCTTTATTGAGCTAAATTATGAAAATAAAATCATAATGTGACTATAATATGACCTAAGATAATTCTGGCTAGCCTTCAAGGCTCTTCATTAAGTAGCAGTCTTTGAAACATGAACACTAACTTGAAGTTGATTAAGTAAAGACAAAATAAGACAAAGTCTAGGTGATTGCTCAGTACCTACATTATCTGTGCATATGTGACTAGAGAGATACTGGACAGATCATTTCGCAAACCATCAAGACGTGGAGAAGAATGAAAAGCAGCATATCTGTAACTTTCAGCAAAGCTTCTACAGCAGAAAGAATTATAATCAGAGTAAATACAATATTAATTGAATACAACTCTGACTTGCTATTTAAATCCATACAACTTGCAGTGTCTGAGTACTACACCAATCAACTGTTTTAACAGAGTTCTACCCATCCTTCTCAACCTTGCAGATGATCATCTATGAGCCCAGAGCTCACATGTGTAAGGGAAAAAGCAGGTGGCACATGCTAGGCATAATGAAAAAAAAAAAAAA
>PPHD01010815.1:0-19321 GCA_002909625.1 Bambusicola thoracicus | reverse complement strand
TACTAGACCAGGCTGCCCAGGGCCTTGTCCAACCTGGCCTTGAACACCTCTAGGGACAGGGCATCCACAGCCTCTCTGGGCAGCTGTTCCAGCATCTCACCACTCTCCTTGTAAAGAACTTCCCCCTAACATCTGGCCTAAATCTTCCCTCTTTCAACTTAAAACCATTCCCCCTTGTCCTTCTCTTCTCCAGGCTGAATAAGCCCAGTCAGATGCCTGTCATCTAGTTAGATGCCTGTCATCTAACCCAGCAATCACCTGATCATTGTTTGAACACTGCAGTCCCTATCACTGCTCGCCCAGGTGCTGTCAACTAACCATAACCATACCCCTCCCACCGCATCACCCCAACCTCAATCTCTAATTGAACAGCATTGGAAACGTGCAGCCTTGCACTGACTATTCAAACAGGTGAGGGAGCAGGGAAGACAAACACAAATCTCTCTTCACCGTGACAGCACAGAGACCACACAAACAGGCTCTAAAATAGTCATGCATAGCTGGTGGGAATCCCTTTTATTGGTGGTAGCCCACCTCTACGGAAATATCCAACGTTTAACTTCAACCCCCAGCTGTTAGACTTATTTTGAGCCATTTCTTTATTATTTTACTCACCAAACGATATACTCTTATTTAGGATGGTCCAAGTTGCTTGTCTGGAGAAGAAGCCATGCCTTCCTGCCTGCTTGATAGCCAGGGCCAGTAAGTGTTTGCATGCCTAGATACTAAGTCTAGCCCAGTATTAGTGAATTACTGGATTTACCATCATTACGACCCGGGTAATTGCATTACTGATCTGTATTTATTACTGCACCGTTATTTCGAGATAAATTGCTTATCCCTAAAGCTCTCAATCTGATGCCTGTTACTGTATCTTGAGTAAGACAACAAAGCAGCCCTAAACCCTTACACCGCCCAAACCCAAGGAAGATCTTAGTGTGGTGCTGAACTGCCTTCCTCTACCCTCGTGGAGGCATTCTGTCCTTCCCAGCCCAGAGAAAACCCTGCAGAAGTCCTTATAGCTCGTAGTAAAATGAGGAGAAGCGACCTTTCTTCCTCCTCTGTTCCAAACAGACTAAAGGATGCCCACAGCCTAGCTGAAAAGCCCACAGAAAACTCCTAACTTAAGGAAACCAGCAGATAGGATCCTTCATGGCTCAGGAAAGGAGACAGCACCCACAGATCTCCCCGCTGTCGTCTCTGGCTCAAGGAAGAAGGGCTGAATTCCCCACATCGAAAGATTTGTAAGTAACATTAGCATCCGTATGACTAAAAATGATAGGCTATAGCTGGATGTGCAGGACCAATGGAGAAAGGGTTAAAAGGGTCAGCTTACAGCGCCACAGAGCACAGTGTGCCTGGTTTAATCACACAGCCAGACAGCAGGGAGATGAAGAACAGACTGAAGATAACAAAGAACAAACCTAAAGATAAGGTGACAACAAAGATGAAGAACAGAGCTGGAGGCATAAAACACCCAGGGATGGATGACAGCAAGACTCCTTTGGCAAAAATTTATGTGACCAGATAATGAGGCAGAAGATCCCCAACTGCCCATAACAGATCTGTCAAAAAGCAGTTTCTTGGAGCCAGTCAGGACGAAGCAGTGAGAGGCAGCAAAGACTCAACATCCAATATCCTTAGCCCATGGCACACATCAGTGATCCCCAAAACCCCATGTTTGTGAGGAGGCGGGTGGGAGTGCGTGCAGTCCCCTATTCCAAGGTCTGTAGGATAAAATCACTCTCCCTACCTTTCCTTTCCAGGAAAATGCTTTGCCACCCCTTCTTCCAGACAGGACCTCACACCAGCCACACTCCCAGCAGGATGTGGGAGGGGCGATCACACGACCATGGGGCATCTCAGCCAAGGGAACCCTTTGGGATCCCCTCAATTTCCTGGGGGTGGCACTGAGGTGAGGGGACAGGACTAGGTGTCCATCTGTACCTTCACAATGAAGTCTCCAGAGAGCTGAGAGATGCCCAAATCATGCATTCCCTAGAAGAGGGTCTCTCAGGCAGCCCTCCTAAGTAGCTGTGAGCCCACAGCCCCAAGGAGTCCCCCAAAACCCCAGCAGCTTCTAATGCACAACCTCCCAAGGGAGATGCACACACACCAGCGTCCACAAGTCCCCCTGTTTCACAGGTGTCATCCGAACTTGGTGAGGGAGTGACTACAGAGTGGCCACATGCCCCTTCTTCCCATTACCTCGCCTTCGACACACAACTCCAAAGTTCTCCATCTCAAGAGGACACTTCCAGGCCTAGAACGAGCAATTAAAGATGTTATTTACGACGGCCCCTAGGGATGGCTCTGCTCCAGGCTAGCACAGGGATGAGCCCCTCAGTTCAGATCTCTGGGCTGTGTCCTCAGGTGCCATGGGGCTGTTGTGGTGTCCCCTGTGGCAACGTGTTGTACTTCCATTCACAGCAACCAGCTCCATCCATCCCTCAGGACTAAGGGCCTTGCTTTGTGAGTCCCAGCCTTTTCCCCACACCTCACTGAAATCCCTCAAGACACAATTCCCGCCCTTTCCGCCCCCCACACCTCACCGAACCCCCTCAGGACGCAATTCCCGCCCTTTCTGCCCCCCTCCCACCCCGCACCTCACGGCCGCCCCCTACAGGCCGCAACGCTCCCAGCCAGCGAGCTGCGAAACAACGTTCCGTCATCTCGCGACATCTCATCGTTAGGGGGGAAACCGGAAGTGCTGGGCGAGCGCGGCGGGGGCGCGGCGTCGGCGGCGAAGGGCGGTGAGGCGGCCCCGGGCCCGCCGGGCTCCCTCGCTTCCTTCTCCCCTCCCTCTGTTGCCTCAAACGCGCCGGGCCCCCGCCATGGATGCGAACGCGCCGAAGCGGAAAGAGGCGCGAAAGTCGCTACGGATCAAAGTCATCTCCATGGGCAACGCGGAGGTGGGGAAGGTGAGAGGGCGGCCATTGGCGGTCGAGCGCTGAGGGGCAAGCTAGCTGTCCAATCGGAAGGGGACTTCTTACTAAGGAGGCGGTGGATTGGTGGCCGCGGCGTTCTGCGGAAGCCAATCAACAGCGAGCCGCTCTGTGCGGCTCTCCACAGGGCGGGACTACGGCCTGAGCTAGGTTTTTATTGGCTGGCGGCTGCTGGCGGGTGTCATGGCGGCGTTGGGGTCCCGTTCTGAGATCCGGGCTTGGCGGCTCTCACACGGCTTCTCACGGTCTTTCCGGGCAGAAAGTGTGCCCTGCCCTCTGGATGTGTCCGTCCTATAGCCAACGGAAACTAGCTGTCTTGGAATCCCTCTCTGCTTCCTTCAGAGAGAGTCCTGTGTTGGAGTTCCAGTGAGAGGAGCCTTCGTTCTGTGCTGTCAGTGCTTCCTTGTAAGGCACTCGGGTGCTCTGAGGCGATCTCCGCTGCTCTCACCTTCAATCAGGAGCTCACTGCCCTCTTGCAGTGAGTGGCCTGGCTGTTCTCTGGGATGAGGCTTATCCCCCAGTCAGGGACAGAACCAGGGCTGGAGGGACATCCTATGACCCTGAATGCACTTTTTGTCAGCCTGGGCATACAGTGTGAGATGTTCTTTGTTGACTTTGGGGGAACTGAGGCCCCCAGGCTCCCAAATATGCAGCTCATCCAGTCCTGATGTTTTACAGAGTTTTGTGATGCTCCTGTCTCTAGACATAGGCTTTACAACTTGGAGTCTGTATAGTAACGAATGTGGCCTTGCCTGGCTCCACAGCCTTTTGCCAGGTTAAGAGGTCCCTCTGACTACTGTTTTCTCCCCTATACATCATAGAATCAGAATGGCTTGGGTTGGAAGGGACCTCGAAGCTCATGCAGTTCCAACCTCTGCTGTGGGCTGAGTGCCCAGGCTGTCCAAAGCCCCATCCAACCTGGCTTTGGGCACTACCAGGAATGGAGCATCCATGGCTTCTCTGGGCAGCCTGTGCCAGTGCCTCACCACCCTCAGAGTGAAAACATTCCTCCTGACATCCAGTCAGAATCTCCCCTCTTTTAGTTTAAAAGCATTCCCTCTTGTCCTGTCACTGTCACCGCAGTTACTTGGAACAGTTTCCAGTTCTTTTGTGGAATGTGGCCTGAAGGTCGGGCCTTGAGCCCTGAGCTTTCTCTTCCAAACAGCCAAGAAATAACAAACACTCAGGAGTGGGATCCTGTTTTCATCTTCCTTTTGCACAAAGAAAGCTGCTCTTGGTGAATAACGATGCCATTATTTTGTTGATTTAGGGACGTAGGGACAGACAGAGCAGCCTGCTGGAGGCTGTCAGTGAATTCAGCATTAATGAGAATCCCAGTCCTGCAGCGTGGTCTCTTCCCAGTGAAATTCCCTTTTTCTTTCTCCTAGAGCTGCATTATAAAACGCTATTGTGAGAAGAGATTCGTTCCCAAATACCTTGCAACTATTGGTATCGACTACGGCGTCACAAAGTAAGTACCTTCATGGTGAGCTGGGAGAGAGAGGTGAGCTGCGTGGTCACAGATGGTGTGGGGACAAGTGAGGTGTCTGCAGCTGCAGACAGGGAGAAAACATCAGTGGTGCTGTCCTCTGTCCCACTGCTTCTGAGTGACTGCTCTGCCTTGAGTCAGGCTTGCTGTGGAGCACAGAGCAGAGCCTTATTAGTTTCCACAGCAGTCAGATAGTCTGCACTTCAAGTACCCCACTGCCATGTTGCATCCAGAACTAGTGCTTTCCTCCTCGTCTGACTTGCCCTGGGGGTAATTTTCTGTCCGTTAAACCCCAGAATCAGAACTTATTATTGATTGATCTGGGGTTGATCACTCTGCTCCCTCTCCACATAGGGCTGGCAGAGAAGAGAGTATTCCTACGGGGACACAGCCTGCACGGGGTTTGAGGTAGAGCCTTCTGAACCGTTTCTTACTTCTCCTTTCAGAGTACAAGTCAGAGACCGAGAGATCAAAGTGAACATCTTTGACATGGCAGGGCACCCATTCTTCTACGAGGTAAGGCAGACCCAGCTCTGGGCATCACGTCACAGGGCTGCCCTCAGCCTGCACGTCTCTGTAGCGTTTAGCATCTGTCAGCTTTCTTCAGCATCCCTGGGGGGCTTAGACATGCAGTCCACCTTGTGTCTGAACGAGGTGGTTGGTTCTGAATCGTTGCTCTGCCTCACGCACAGGAGCACACACATACAAACGGGTCTCCTGGTCAATTCCCAGACCTTACTGTCTCCCCAGCATTGATATGACACTTTGTTCCTCTTTTCTCTGTTGTGCAGAGGTTGGTCTTTTAGGAGCTGATCACTCCTGTGATGGGCCTGGGATTATTCCAGCAAGGGCATTAATTGCCTAGCTTTTGCTGGTACAAAAAAAACTTCTGTTTCTCGTTCCTGCAGGTGAGGAATGAGTTTTACAAGGACACACAGGGAGTCATCCTGGTCTATGATGTTGGACAAAAGGAGTCTTTTGATGCGCTGGATGCGTGGCTGGCTGAGATGAAGCAGGAGCTGGGCCCCCATGGGAACATGGACAACATTGTGTTCGTTGTCTGTGCAAACAAGGTAGGCCACAGCAGGGAGCCACGTATGTGCTGCAAGGTACTCACTGTGTCCCCAGCATGAGCCAAGCTATTGAGCTCCCTCCAAAAGGGAGATATTGTTAGGTTATAGGGAAGACTTTCTAAGAGCTTGTGTTTGAGGAGTACTGGAGGCCTCATTTCAACAGGGTTTGGGGAATATGGTGACCATGCATTGGGCAGAAAGGGATCAAGCAGAGGTTACATTGTCTCTGAATTATATCAGCTCTCAGAAGCCTTTTCACGTCTGTTGTCTGTGCTTTCTGTCCATGCTGTCTCCATCCCTTCAAGACAAGCAGTCAGCTTCTCCCACCGGACGTTGTCACTAGATGATCATTCTTGGTGCTGCGCTCCTCCAGCTGTCACTGCAGACCTCAGCTGGGCTCTGACTTTCCCTTTTCTCTCATTTTAGATTGACTGCACAAAGCACCGCAGCGTGGATGAAAGCGAGGGGCGGCTGTGGGCAGAGAGCCGGGGCTTTCTTTACTTTGAGACATCGGCACAAACAGGAGAAGGAATCAATGAGATGTTCCAGGTAACACAGAAAGGAGACATTGAGGGTACAGACACTGTGTTTAGCCAGGATGGCAGATTGCAAAATATTCTCTGAACTTCTGGATCCCATAAAGCTCATTGACCCACTGCCCCAGAGGATTTTTCCCAGTGAAGTGATACCCCTAGAAAGCTGTAGCTGTTTAGTTCAGGGTCAGTACTGGTCCTCTCAGTCCTAAGCTGACCTTAGCATTGCATGGCTCAGTGCTGATGATCCTTCTGGCAGTGCTGGGATCGTGACCCAGAAGTGCTCCTGTTGCTGATTCAGGTGTAGCGTGGAGCTTGAAAAGCAGAGGGAGAGCCATGCAGTGGGGAGCTGTGGACATTCAGCAGTAATGCAGGTGCATCCTCCATGCTTGAGGATCAGTCAACGAGGGTGGCAGCAGTGTTCCAGTGTCGCTGCTGCTGCCTTCAGGAACCATTCCCTTCCTGCTAACTCCTTCCTGTGTCCCCAGACGTTCTACTCTGCCATAATCGACCTGTGTGACAACGGGGGGAAGCGTCCCCCCTCCAGCATGGGGGTTGGCTTCACTAAGGAGCAGGCAGATGCCATTCGTAGGATCCGCAACAGCAAGGACAGCTGGGACATGCTGGGAGTCAAACCCGGAGCCACCAGGTAAGGCAGACTTTGGCATTTGCCAAACAGTCCATAATGCTTCTGTTTGCCTCTGTGGTCTCTTAGTGAGGTGCTTGCTGCTCGCTTTGACTCACATAGCAGCCAGGTACAAGTTGATCTAGCCACAGAGTTAGGGCAGTGCAAAAGCAACTTTCTGGCCTGTGCACCAAATTTCCCCTTCTACCAGACAAACCAGGCTGAATGAAAGGGGGGGAGTGCTGAACATGACGACTTCATCCCTTCCAGCTACCCAGCTTTGTGTTGTATCTCCAGGCTGAGCTGTTTGTAGTCACTCACTTGCCAGTCATGTTTGGAGTGGCTTCAGCTTTACCTTTCTTGCTCTCCCTGGATTGAGGGAAACTTTAAGGCTGCTGTAAGGCTGCTGCCCACATTAGCAAGAAGTGATTGCAGTTCTTCCACTGTGCCTTCCACAAGACAAGCTTTTCTCTTGCCTTCCTCAAAAGATCTCTAGTTAGGTGGAATTGGCTAATATGTGTGTAAGAGGTTGGATATTGAATCTTCCAGTTCTTCTGTGTGACTCAGGCAACTAAAACAAAGCTCCAGAGCTTTGTCTTACTCTCTGAAACTCAAGAACTGCCCCTTCGTACACTTTGTGGAGAGCATGGAGAGTGGATTTTTGGATATTATATCATTCAGCACCCTCCAGTCAGCTCTCTGAAACGTAGGTGTTGAGCGCAATCTCCCTTCCAGGCCCTCTGCATCCACGGGCAGAGATCAGCAGCTCTGCAGAGCAGGTCGTGCTGTGGATCACTGGCACGGATGGACTCACCACCCTCTCCGGGTGCCCCCCTCTCTCCACAGCCTGCAGCAGGAGACGAGGAGTCTGCCTTGGACCAGACACCAGGGCTTAAAGGGCTGACGTGATGTGCGGTGCCTTCGCCCTGAGTGCGTAGGCGGTTTGATGTGGAGCTGAGTCAGGGTGCGTGTGCCCCCACGCTGTCTCCCAGCTTTCTGTGCTTGTGGTGCCAGAGACTCAGCACACCAGGGCACATGGCTCAGGCACGTGTCCGGCATGGTGGGTGCATTCGTGCCTGCACAACCACCACAGAGTTTGGAAGGGACCTCTGGAGATCATCTAGCCCAAGCCCTTTGCTAAAGCAGGTTCTCTAGAGCAGGATACACAGGAAAACATCCAGATGGATTTTGAATGTTTCCAGGGAAGGAGACTCTGCGAGCTCTCTGGGCAGCCTGTGCCAATGCTCTGTCACCCTCAAAGTAAAGGTTTTTCTCATGTTCACGTGGGACTTTGTGTGTTCCAGCTTGTGCTCATTGCCCATTGCCTTTATTGCTGAACACTACTGAAAAGAGCCTGGCCCCATCCACTTGACACTCACCCTTTAGATATTTATAAGCATTGATAAGACCCTTTCTCCAGGCTGAACAGTTCCAGGTCTCTCAGCCTTTCCTCATAAGGGAGATGCTCCAGGCCTCTATAATCATCTCTGTAGCCCTCCACCAGGCTCTCTCCAGCAGTTCCCTGTCTTTCTTGACTGGAGGAGCCCAGAACTGGACATAGTGCTCCAGGTGTGGCCTCACCACAGCAGAGTAGAGGTCACATCTGACTTCCCAGATAACTTTCCAGATGTAGGACTCTACGCTTGTTGAATCTCACCAGGTTCCTCCCTGCCCAACTCTCCAACTTGTCCAGGTCTCCCAGAATGCACAGCCCTCTGGTGTGTCAGCCACTCCTCCCAGCTTTGTATCATCAGCAAACTTGTTGAGGGTGCAGTCCATCCCTTTGTCCAGGTCACCAATGAAGATGTTAAACAAGACCAGACCCAGTACCAACCCCTGGGGAACACTGCTAGCTACAGGTCTCCAACCAGACTGTGCTGCTGATCACAGCCCTCTGAGTTCTGCCTGCAGTTGATGTGTACCTGCCTCAGGAGAGTGTTTTTCCCCATCCTTAGCTTGTGCCATGCTTAGAAATGCTATGGGCACTTTTTCTTCAGCTCTTTGTCCGTAGCTTCACTTCCAAAGCCTGGAGGTACCTGTTGCCAGCAAGAGAAGGGTTCAGAAGTGCCTACAGAGCTGTGTTTAGTGCAGGGGCAGCTCCTCACCCTCCTGTGCTCTGCCAGCAGAGGCGAGGCAATGGTTATCTGCCACTCAGGTCCCCTCACTGTTGTCTTCTGTTATCTCCTAGAGATGAAGTGAACAAAGCCTACAGAAAGCTGGCTGTGCTGCTCCACCCTGATAAGTGCGTGGCTCCTGGGAGTGAAGATGCCTTCAAAGCTGTGGTGAATGCCCGAACTGCACTTCTCAAGAACATCAAGTAGGGAACAGAGCTGCTGAGAACTGGAAACCTTCCCTTCCTCCCAGCTAGTTCCCAGGCAGCTGCACTGCTGTGGGGCACCTCCCTCCTCCTCAGATTCATCCACTGGCTTGGACAAAGACTCTCCCACCGCCAACCATGGGAGCAGAACCATAGCGTGATGGCAATCAGTTGTAAAGGGGGCAGAGTGCTGAGGAGGGGAGAGGGACCCCTGAGCCTTCCCTGCATCTATGGCCTCCTGCTGGCATAAGTGCTGAAAGCAGTGAATTGCCCACTTTCCCAGCTGTTTTACACTTCCCACAAGCTACCAGCCGTGGAGGAGGTTGGATGTGCAGCTCTAGCCTGTGGTTGCAGTCAGGGTAGGTTCGGTTTGGTTGCAAGGCTACGTAGGATGGAAATGAATGAAGGGTTATGTAAAGGCTGAAGGTGGGATGAGACACATTCAAACCCCAAGCCTAGCATCTGGCCTAAAAGCTGCTGCACCTGAAAGTGCTGTGGTCGTGGGTTAGGGATGCTCAGGACAGCAGCCCCAAGAGCTGCAGTCCCTCAAGCCGCATGCTCTCTCCTTCCCAGCCCTCTGCTAGCCATCTGCACTGCTCTGACAAGCTCTGGGCAAATGCCCTTGTTCCTGATGGGAGACTGTCCTCAGGTGTGGGTGGCCCTGGCTATTTGCAGTCAGTTGCAAGGTGCTGACCTCAGTTTCCCCCTATCTTCACCCTCACCTCAGAGCTGCATGTTGGTGTTGGTGAGAGCGGCGGCTGGCTCTGCAGGCCCGTTTGAGAGGAGCTGAGTCCCTGCATGAGTTACATCCCCAAAGGGAATGTGTTAGGCCTGGCTATGTAAGACAGCACCCCCAAAAATCCAGCACCCCACTCACACGTGCCAGTCTGCCTACCCCCTTGGCCCCGTGTCTCCCTCTGGTTAGGTTAGCAGTAGAAGGGGCATGTTCTTCCTCAGCCCTGTTTTCTGACAGCAGCAACGTGCCACCCTGCTTTGCTGGTTGTGTTACAGGTTTGTTTCTGTCTCACTGATCAGCGAGTGGGTTTGGGGTGCTTTCTTTTACTCACAGCTGCTGCTTTCTTAGAATATTCTTGTTGATTCAAAGAGGAGCACTGCTGGTAACCCCAGGATGGGTTGGGTCTGGCCATTGGGATCCTGAGGGAGGTCAGAGCCATGATGACTGCCTGCCTCAAGTGGGAGATCCCTCAGGATCCTATGATTTTGGCAGGAGACGGTTTTGTTACCTTGCTGCTTTGTGAGCTTGGCAGAGAGGGACGAGACACTCAGCTGTGAAACTGAAGCCACTGAGTAAGTGAGTGAGTGAGTGAGTGTGTTTGTGCCCATATCTCACCCCCAGAAGTATCCTGTTGAAAAGTTTATTCCAATGTCAGTGCAATATATATATATTTTTCACTTAAAGGCAGCTCATCTGTGTTTCCCCTTCGAACTGTATCATAAACCAACAGCAGATCCTCCTCTTGTTGGGAACAAGCATTAAGGATTTTGAAGGCCGGCATCGTTGTGCGCTTGCTTTAGTTTCTGGTGCTGGGTTACTGGGAAGAAGAAACAAGCTGTCCTGCTGAGAAGCACTTTCTGCTCCTCCAGTGTTGATATCGCAAGGGGAAATGTTATCATAGTCAGCGTTTAGATGGCTCCATGTATCCTCTGTGTGTGTATAAAGAGCTGGGCTGGGGGAGGTCAGCAGGATGGGTTGAAGCCGCAGCGTATTGCTCTGATTGATTCTTGTTCCACACATTTCATAAGGCCGCAGAGTTCATTGGAAAGCTCCCCACTTGCCTAGCAGAGGAAACCACTTCATTCTGGCTTCAGACTTATTTCTCTGCCTTTTTTTCCACCGAGGAGGGTAAATAATCCCGTTGCTGAATGGCGCCCTTCACTTCGAGGGTGAGATCTCGGAGCAGTTTAAAGGCTGCCTCGGTTCCCACTGCTCAGTGGCTCTGCTGTGCCCTGTTAGATCCCTCCGTCTGCTTCTCAGGTGACTGCCTGCTGCTGCCCTGGGCTTCCTCCTGCCTGTTGACAGAGCTGACCGGATGTTTGGGGCCCATTATACACACGTTTAGCATCTGCGGGTGACCTTCTAAGTTGTGTTACTTTTATAAATTAACACCCCCCCCCTACCCTCCCTCTTTGGAACAAAAGAAGCCCTATGAGCTGTCCTCCCGCTGTGACTGCTTGCTGTTAATGTTTAATTGCCCTTTGACTCATTTCTCTCCGCCCCGGCTGGGTCTGGCCGAGGCTGGTGGTGAAGAGCTGCCCTCCAGGGTGATGGAGGCTGTGAATCAACTCTGCAGGAGGGGGGAGCCGGGCTAAGGAGGACGATGCGGCTCCTGCAGGGATGTGATGTGGGATGCAGCGGGGCCTGCAGCTCTCCCCACCTCCCTTCAGGGAACCCCTGAAGGCAGAGGGATGGCTCCATCCTGCAGCATCTCTGTGCTGTCAGCCCTGCTCACATGCTTCCCCTGTTGCATGGTCAGGACCCCAAACTCCAACTCCCTCCAGCAAGGCTGTTCCCATCCAGGCTGGCTCCGTCTGCCCCAAACAACGTGACTTTCCCTTCAGCATCCAGGAATTTGACAGAAAACTGCTTCTAGAGACCACTGGGAGCACAAAGCCTCCATCACTGTGGCCCACAGGTACTGCCCACCTTCCTCCCAACACTTGCTGGAGCCAGCAGCTGGGGGAACACACTGGCACTAATGGTCTGACCCGGTGCCTGATCACCCCCAGCCACTGTTGGGTCTGCTTTGTGCTACTTGAGGCTTGATCCCCATTATATACCCACCTGGGGTCTGGGGAATTGACCCTCTGCTAAGGCTGGGCTGCAGCCATCCCGCTTCACAAAACTGGGCCGGTTAACCTGGGGTGCAGTTTGGTAGTTAACCTGCCTGTCCCAGCTCAGGCCTTGTCCCTGCCTGGGCGTACTGCTGTGGGCCGGGTCCCGTGCTGACCAGGCCATGGAATAGACTGGGCAGCCTAAAGTCTGCTTGCTCACGCTCCCCTTCAGCCACAGCAGGACAGGGATAACCCCGAGCACTCCGGAAGCCTCCCGAGAGCTGCAGCTTCAGCGCTCTCGTTTTAGTATTAATTATTACACAGAAGCAATTACTCCTCCTGGCAGTGGAGCCACGACTGTCTCCCATTACAGCTGCTGGCCCAGAGCTCAGCTGAGGATGCGTGGCTATCTGGCAGGGCTCCTTCAGCTGTGCTCCGGGGTGTCTCCATCAGCACTGAAGCACTGCCATTTTTCCAGATCAGGGGTGCAAGAGAGGAGCAGGCAGTGGATGAAACACGAGGGGACCTTTCTGAAGAGGTTTCAATGGGGTATCAGCCCCTGTGGGGGTGGTTTGGCCATCCTAGATGAAGGGGACGTACATGTGGGGAAGCCTTGGCTTGCTCTGCTGCGCACTGGGGGTGCTGTAAGGTGGCTGTCGCCCCAGAGAGGGCCACGGGGTGAATGGGCCACGCATCTTTTGGGCTCTGGGTTTGGGGTCCATGGCACCGAGTGAGGCTGAAGGCAGCTCGGTTCAAGAGACGCGCATCCTCATGGAGACTGTATCCCTGCTGCAAAGAAGGGGATGGGAAGGACGGAGCAGGGAGCAGCGCTGAGTAGAGCAGGCAGGGATGCTGGAGGGGGCAATAATGGGAACCCCACCGGCACAGGAGCGTTGCCAGCTACCCAAGCCTCAAAGCGATGCCCCCTGCGCTCCTCAACCCAGGAAGGGCCGCGAGTGGTTACGACCCCTCCCGACCCACCCCCGCCTCTCCATCCACCCCACCTCCCCACCCCGGCGGCACCGCGGTCTCCCCGCAGCCGGCAGCGAGAGGGTTACGGAAGGCGGGGACGCACCGGGGCCGCACCGCTACGGGCACGGCCGGCGGTGGGCTCCCTCCCCCGGCCCGGGGAAGCCCCGAGCGAAGCCCCCGCGGGGCCGGAGCCCTCCGGGATGCGGGAGGAGAGCAGAGGATGCTGCCGGGAGCGGCGGGGCCGCACCTGCGCTGCCGCAACCGGGAGGCGGCGGGGCTGGGGCGGGGGCCGGGAGGGAGGGAGCGGAGCGGCGGGGCCGGGGCAGCGCCGGGGTCGCCCCCGAAGCCGGCTGCCCTCGAAGGAGGGGCAGGGAAGGAGGGAAGGAGGCATCGCGACATTTTTTCCTCTCCGCGTCGCTCCGCTCGCAGCCAGGCAGCGCGCAGGGGCTGGGCAGGCCGGCTCGGCACGGCTCCCGGCCTTCGCTATTTATAATCCCCGTCGCCTCCTCCGGCCGCTCTTCTGCGAGAGGAGAGCCCGGAGAGAACGGCTCCCGGAGAGGAGAGCGGCCGCGGGGCTCCGCCGAACGGGGATGCCGAGGGCGATGCCCCGCTGAGCGTCGTTTCTCCGCGATCGGGGGTGGGAAAAGCATCGCGATGCCGAGGAACAGGGATTTCTCGGAGCCCGAGTACTCGGCCGAGTACTCCGCCGACTACTCGGTGAGCCTGCCGTCGGACCCCGAGCACGCCGTGGGCCGGACCCACGAGGTGACGGTGCGCAGCTCGGGGCCGTGCCTCTGCCTGCCCCGCTTCATGCGCCTCACCTTCGCTCCCGAGTCCCTGGAGAACCTCTACCAGACCTACTTCCGTCGCCAGCGCCACGAGACCCTGCTGGTGCTGGTGGTCTTCGCCGCCCTCTTCGATTGCTACGTCCTCCTCACATGCGCCGCGGTCTACGCCGCGGACAAGTTGGCCCCGGCGTTGGCGGCGGGGACCGGGTTGGCCGCCCACGTGTTGCTCTTCGCCCTCTGCAAATACCGCCTGCTGCCCGAGCGCGCCGCCCGCCGCTTCCTGCCCTACGTCCTCTGGGTCCTCATCCTGGCCCAGATCTTCTGCTACTTGGGCCTCAACTTCTCGCGCTCGCCCGAGGCCAGCGACACGGTGGGCTGGCAGGCCTTCTTCGTCTTCTCCTTCTTCATCACGTTGCCGCTGCGCCTGGCGCCCATCGTGCTCATCACCGCCGTGTCCTGCGGCGTCCACACGCTGGTGCTCGGCGTCACCGTGGCCCAGCAGAGGCAGGATGCCTTGGATGAGGGCACGCTGCTGAGACAGGTACGGGGACGTGGGGACAGGAAGGGGGATGTGGGGAGCTGGGGGTGGCGGAGGGCGAGTCGCAGTCACCGAATCCGTATGCTTGGAAAGGTCCTCTACGCTCACCAAGCCCAAGCGTCAACCCGCTACCACCGCACCCAGTCGTAGAGAATCGTTCCGGTTGGAAAAGCCTTCTGAGATCCCCAACCCCAACTCCCCCATCATGCCCGCTGGCCGTGTCCCTCAGTGCCACATCCCCACGGCTCTTGAACGCCTCCAGGGGCAGTGACTGCACCGCCTCCCTGCTCCAATACCTCAGCACTCTTTCCTTGATATCAAACCCAAACCTCCCCTGGGACAACTCGGGGCCATTACGTCTCATCCTATCCCTAGTTAGGTTGAGCAGGCCAACTGCGTTCCCATGGCTTCACCCCACGTTCGCATCCATCCCTATGCTTTGACCCTAGAGTTGCTCTGATCCGGGCACTCTGAGCTGATGGTGGTGTTTGCTGGATGCGGGAGTGCTCCTATAAAACACCCCCATGGCACCCATGCCACAGACCTGGCCTCGAAGCCACAGATTTGACCCCAAGAGCCACCTGGGTCGTGTAGACAAATGGGCCGTGCTTTGGCTGCTGGGGAAACTGAGGCACGGTGGGCTGAGGGCATCCCCATCCTCCCTCCTAAGGGGTCCCACTTGTGCTGATTTCCCCTTAAATTGCAAAAATGGCTTAAAAAGGCCATTTGTAATCAAAGCCTGGCAGCAGCCCAGCGTGGGCCTTCCTCCAGGCTTACAAACAGCCACCAGAGCATTCCCAGAAGGATGGAGCCAGGAGAACCGAGTCGCCCTAAGCAGGCATCAGCCCCACAGCCATCAGCCCTGCAGCCACCCCAGCACGGGGCTGGGACCCATCAACCCCCCCAGTGCTGGAGCTCCGGTGTGAGGCCGCTCAGCCCCATGCTTGGGGATGCTTTAGGGATGATTTTCAGCCAAAGAAAACGTAGAGAAATAGCATCCCCGAGCTCAAATGCCGCCCTAGGGATGGGCCACCATTTCGTGCACGGCAGCAAATGATGGGGATGGAGGGGTAGAGTGGTCCTTGGCCCATCACCTCAGTATTTCCTGGGAAATTCTTGCCTGGAGCAGCTGGGCAGTGTTGTCACTGCCCCATAGCTGTGGGTTCTGCAGCAGGAGGGTGATCCAAGCCTCGCTGATGTCCCCCATGGCCCATCCATCTCGGCTGCTCCAGCAGGCATCAAACGCAGCGTTTCCAGGCCTGCTGGTAGCACGGCCTTCTTCAGGGGATGGGAAAACAAAAGGCAGAGCTGCAAACTTGTTCAGCACTGGCCGCTGACAGTGGAAAATCCTGCTGGAAGTGCTCAGGATTGGAGCGCTGCACGTGTGCGCACCATGGGAGGATGCTACGGGAACCTGTGCAAGCAGTGGCTTACCCAGGTTTTGCTCCCTGCTTGGGCACGGCTGGTCCAAAAAATACAAACCCAAAGGAGCTGCGTGCAACAGGGACTCCATCTCCTGCCTTTGCTCCTGGCACTGCAGTGAGATGGTGATAACGTGTTCGGAGCTGGGGGCTCTGCAGGCATCCCCCCGGCCGGCAGCGCCCGCGTTCATCATTGCTGTGGCACGGCGAGTCCGAGGCCAGCAAAACCTTGGCAACGCCGCATGCCTCAGCCTCTGCTTGCTGCAAAAGAGGAACATTATGTCCAGAAATAAACATCATACGCTTTATTATTATGGACATTTGTACGGCTCCCCGAGGGCACTGCTATTAATAGGATGAAGCAGCGGGTGCTGCTCGGGCTGGCGCAGCCCAGGGGGGTTAATGAGAGATGCCGGCAGCTTCTGCCCTGCTCCAGCTGTCCAGGAGGAGCCCACGGGCTGAATGGGGCTGGGGGTCTGGGGCTCTGGGTTTGGTGGTGCTCCACACCATGAGCCAGACAGGATGCACAGGACTCAGTCCATAGAATCATAGAGTCATTAAGGTTGGAAGGGAGCTCTGTGGTCACCCAGTCCAACCCCAGCCCGACCCCACCGTGCCCACTGCCCACGTCCCTCAGTACCACATCTCTATGCTTCTTGGACACCTCCAGGGATGGTGACCCCACCGCCTCCCTGGGCAGCTGTGCCACTGCAGCACTGCTCTTCTGGAGAAGAAATTGTTCCTAATATCCAACCTGAACCTCCCCTGGCATAACTTAAAGCCATTACTTCTCATCCTACCATGGGGTCTCCATCCCCTGCCCATGGCTTCATCATCACTCGCTGGGCTGGGCAACATCCCCAGTTTGGATGGCCCTCATACATGCAAGATACTGGTAGGGCTGGAGGGAAATGGCACAGTCTGAAGCCCGCCTTGGGGCACCTGTTGGATGGTTTGGGAGTCGAGCATCCCTGGCACAGCGCAGGATGTGATTGGCTGTGCTATATGGCCGTGCAATGTGGGGTTTTGGGGTAGGCACGTCTCCATCCAGGCAGGGTTTCCAGTGACCCCACATGTGCCAAGCAGTGCTGAGCTCGGCGGAGTGGTGCATTGTCATGACAACTGCTTAAAAATAGCGAGAGGCGGCCGGTTTGGGGGTTTCTTCTCCGTGCCCACCTCCAGATGGTTCTCACTTGCCAGCTGCCATGCTGGGGCTTCCCGGGAATCCCGAGCTGCGGGAATGGGGGATGGGCACAAGCCATGAGAGCTGGGCTGTGGGATGCAGGGCTGGGGAGTAGGGATCAGGAGGTGGACACCGAACATGGTGGCAAATCCCCAGTGGAGACAGGCTGTCATTCGGCCTGTGCCCTGGGATGGGAGGGCTTCTCCGTGCCCTTCAGCAGAGCTGCAACCTGCCATCATGTCCTGCCTGCCACTCTTTGCCTTTCTAGACTAAACAAACTGAATTCTTTCAACTTTTGCTCATCAGGCATACTTTCCATGAAGGGCTCTTGTTCTTGTTTCCATTGTCCCATTGATGGGGTCTGAACTACGGGCCAGGTCCAGCACCGTGCTCACAGCAAACAGAATGGGTTTTTATGGCCAGCGACACCTGGACACATCTACCTTTGGTACTGCCACCTCATAGCCATGGTTTTAGCTGCTGGAAGTGATGGGAGCACGGACACGTGTTTAGGGTTTGGCCATGTTTTCATTAACTTCTTCAATTCAGCCTCTGCGTAACTGTCCCCAGGGCAGCTCCTGCCCCTGTGGGCCCACTGCCATTTTCCAAAACACCTCTGCTGGGTTTAATGAGGCAGTCAGCCCTCAGGAGCCATGAGGTCTCCTGTCGACCCCTCCTGCGGAGCCACTGCTTCGTGGTAGTCCCCACTGAGTCCCCCCAGCAGCTATCCATGGCTGTGGCACAGTGGCTTGCACCCAGGGTTGATTTCATGTCTTCCACCATCAGAATGCTCTCTCACCCCAACTCATCTCTGCAGATCCTGTCCAACATTGCCATCTACCTTTGTGCCATCACGGTGGGCACCATGTCCTACTACATGGCTGACCGCAAGCACCGCAAGGCCTTCCTGGAAGCGCGGCAGTCCCTCGAGGTCAAGCTCAACCTGGAGGAGCAGAGCCAGCAGCAGGTAGGAGCCGTGGCTGGGGACAGTATGGGGACAGCAAGATGGGGCACGGGTGGCTGGAAACAAGGATAAGAGGACCAGAGGTGGGAATTGCGTTTCAATGGGGACTCGCCGTGTAACTGTCCTCTTCCAGGACCTCACAGCTTCTGACATGGCCACCTCCAAGCTGTCCCCATCCCCATGGCAGATCCCTGTACACATGTGTAAGCATCTGGCAGGTCCCCAGCTTTGGGCATGACCACGTGGCAGATCCCTACCCCATCACACAACCATGCATGGCCATGCAGTAGGTCCCACTCATCAGGCACGGACACATGGCGTGTCACTTTCTTTGGGCATGCCCATGAGGCATGTCACTGTTCTTTGGCAGAGCCATGTTGCAGGTCCCTAGGCATGGCCAGGCAGCAGGTCTCCATCACTGGACATGGGCACGTGGCAGGTCCTTGTCCTCAAGCATGATCACAGCTATACAGCAGGTCCCTGCCCAGTCACAGACACGTGGAATGTCTCTGTCTATAGACATGGTGACATGGCAGGTCCTTGTCCTCAGGCATGGCCATGCGCTACATCCCTGCCTTGTGCACAGTTCCCATCTGTGGGCATGGCCATATGTCACGTCCCCATCATCAGGTGCGACCACATAACATTTCCCTGTCCCCAAGCATGGCCACACAAGAAGTCTCCATGCCCCCATCCCCAGGTATGGCCCTGCAGCATTTCCCCATCCCCAGCCAGCAATGTCCCCACTGGGGATCATCTTGGCCATCTCACTTCTCATGGTGCTGATCCTGCTATGTGGACAGGAGTGATAACAGTGGGTGGAGAACCAGCACGGTGTTGACAAAAGGCAGTTGGAAAGCTTCATTTTCTCCGGTCGGCATCCAGTTATGAGCCCAGCTAATTTTAGCACCTTATCTGGGGCCTCTCTCCCCATCTCCCATCTCTTATCTGGTTGATCCGCTGCCAGCAATTTGCTCCCAATGGCAACAGAGGTGCGTGTTGGATCCAGCCCACTGCCAGCACTGTGCTTCTCCAGGGGCAGGGAGGGAGGGGACCAGCACAACACCCACATCACAGGGAGCACCCCGTGGCCTTTTTCCCACCAGTAATTCCCCATGCATTGGCTGGTCAGTAGCTTAGAAGCTTGCAAAGCAATTGGGTGAATTTGGGGTTATTCAGCATCAAACCCCGGTGGACATCTTGGGAAATCCCTGACCCCCTTTCCTTGCAGCAGGGTGTCACTGTGTGCTGTCTGTATGGTGGCAGTGCTGAGAGCCACCGGGCAGGGAAACGGAGCTGTTCCTCCAGCAACGGCCCCGCTGTGCACAGAAACCCAGGGGAAAACCCACTTCATTAATGGCGTTAATTACGCATAGCACAGATCCTCACGTGCAGACAGCTGGGGGATGCATCCCCTTTCCAGCTGCAGGGCTGTGGGGAAAGCAGGGAGTATGAGTCCCCCATGGCTTTACTCCTCTTTGGGGCCAGTGCTGCTGTCCTATGGGGTGGCATGTGGACACACCATGCCTTTAAATCAAGAGATCCTGCATGGTGCAGTTGTCCCATCCCCAGTGCAGTCTGCAGGGACACACAATCAGAGAATCACAGAGTCATTCAGGTTGGAAAAGACCTCTCAGATCCTCACATCCAACCCCAACCCACCCCACCGTGCCCACTGAT
>PPHD01010814.1:0-19322 GCA_002909625.1 Bambusicola thoracicus | reverse complement strand
CAGGCTGGATGGGACTTCGAGCAACCTGGTCTAGAGGGAGGTGTCCCTGCCTATAGCAGGGGGTTGGAACTGGATGATCTTAAAGGTCACTTCCAACACAAACCATTCCATGATGATGATGATAAAAATCCAAATCATTGCAAAATGCAACTGAGTCGTGCAGGGAATAGCAGGGAAATGAGAAAGATGAGCTGGCTTAAATAGAAGTGATTTAAAGTCTTTAACGATAGCTTAATGTGATGCCAGTTATGATAAAATACGCATGTATGCTTTAAGTAGTTTATCACAATCTTGCTTGGCATTTGTTTCCAGAAGACCAAAGAACAGGAAAGGCTGTAGCCACCCATATCTAGCTGTTTCTAATTGAGAAAATCCTTCATGCTCAATTTTGAGTCCCCTCTTTGCAAACGCAGAATACTATTTATGCAGAACATTAATTTTAGCAGTGTAATCATTAGCAAGCTCTAATCAAATTATACTGTTTAATTTTCATTGTACAGAAAATGCTTGATATATTTCGTATTTGCTTATTATTTCACTCGTGATTTGTCCCCTTTCCATTTGGATGGAAACGGGCGCTTAAAAAAAAGTGCTAGAATTTATCAGATTTTTAATGATTGCATTTGTTTTATCTTTATTACTATTCTTTGGTCAATGTCTTTCCAATCAACAGATTTACCAAATTTCATTGCTGCTTCTAGTTGCTGTGGGGCTGATTTTTCTGGATATCCAAGCAGCTATCAATGTAGAGATTTCAATATACTGCCCCAGCAGGTGAAGTGTCAGGGTTATGCTTGCAGCCATTCCAAGGAAGCCATATGTTCTAACTGTTATGTCTTCGGTAGCCTTATTGTTGTGGCTGTTGTTACCAGGAGAGCTACTAAAACCAGCTAGCAGGAAGAGCTTAGCCTCTTGGAGCCGCTGACTGCTTGAGCCTTCCTATCCAGTGTTTTTCCTTCTTTTCCTGGACCAGCCCTGACATATAGCCCTAAAGAAGCCATGCTCCGCAATGGCTTTAAAGCCATTTTAAAGCTCAAAGCCTGCTGAGAAGTATCTGAAAGGTCAGTCCATCACCTGTCTGTAGCACTGCGCACCTATCATGAGATGAATACCTGTGCATCTCCTTCAGTTTGTTTTATTTACTCCCTTTTTAACACATACTTTGTACTTGTACGTTAGAAGATAACAAATGTTTAAGCTTTTCCCAGTCAGAGCTGGTTTCCTAACTTTGGGCGAAGTTGTACAGGCAAAGAAAATCTGCTCTTGACACCTGTCAGTTTTAACTTTTAAAATACATGTCCATTTTTTTTAATGGAGCGCTTTGAGTTTAAATCTGAGTAGTTTGTCAAAGTCTATTTAATTATCAAAAATGTATTTTAAATGGAGGATATTTTTCTGTGAGCTTCCTTAAGTCAGATATCTTTGTCCATTCTGACATCAAGGTGATCTGTGAAGTGCCTGTTATGCTTTGGGCACTTTTATAGCACTTTTTAGTTTACAGGCTCTGGCAGTCTTTGTTTAGTGACTTTAAACAGCGCTATGATTTCTGTAAGTATTTTATCTTCATGGTTATAATATAATCAAATCTGTATTTTGAAGCCTGTAAGGTGATTACAAGAAGAGAAGGCTATATTATTGCAATAGAAAGGCAACTGTCTGTGATAAATGGCTTACTGAAACATATTAATTTGATTTTGGAGTGAGCTGCTGTCTTCATTAAACACTCCTTTCAGCATACATTGAGTATTCAGTTGTTTTTATTTGTTTGTTTACTTAAAGTCTTCATTCCATTGGCTGTGTTACAGTAGAAAGTTAACTTTCTGTGTTCTGCTGTACCCATGGTTTTTGAGTTGTTTTTTTTCCCCAGTAGCTCTGATTTATGAACTGTGACCTGCTTTGTTACATGCTCAGAGTTGCTTTGAATGCGTCCTTAAGTTTAACAGTCGTGATCCTCAAGGTCTTCAAGCATTTGGTATTGTGTTAATTTACCTGCAGGGGACTATTAACTTGTCTTATTAGCTTGAGGTCATTATTTCCTGTCTGAATGAAGTGAAACCCAATTAGCATTGTCAAGTATTTCAAATGTTAATTTGAAGAAAGAGGAAGGGAAACGAAAAGGAAAAGGAAGAAAGGAGAAAGTAGTATTAGTAATAACATCAGTAATAATAATAATGAAGAAGAGGATTTGGCCTTTAAAATACAAAGCTGTAGTTCTGTCTCCAGGTACAGCGATGCAAAGCTGCCATAAAAAATTTATCTTGCAGGTATGATTTATGTGTAGTTGCTCCTAACTTCAGCTGGTTTAGCTGAGATCAGAGTCTTTCAATAGATTTGTTTTCCAAGGGGAATGTCTGCTTCTTGTAGGAATGGCAGTTACAGATGTATTTTATTATTATTTTTTATTTCAGAATAGCTGGGAAGAAAAAAAAAAACCCAGATCCTGCACACACATGGAAGATGCCATTTGCATTTGCACTGCATCTGCAAAGTACCACTTTGTGATGGTACTCAGGATTTCCAGGCCCCCATCCACAGCTATGATTTTGGAACTTAGCTTCCACTTACCCCATGGAGAAAACTTACACGCAGACCTGATGCACACAGAAAGATTCACAATACACAGCAGTGTCCTAAATTAAGAGATGTAAGCAATGCAGTTCAGGCTGTATCTTGAATTCTGAGCCTTTCAAGACCTATTCGCCTACTTCAAAACTTCGAAATGTTCTCCAGGATCCTCTCCTGGAGTCCTTATGCAGATGCTGTTCTTTGAAAACAGATGAATAGTACAAACTGATTTTGGTTTTGTTTTAATGTAAGGGCAATTGATTTGTTTGAGTTTAGGGGCTCTTTGTTCCCCTTCTTTTCTTTGGTTAAACAAAAACAACCTGAAATATTTCAAAATAAAGCAATATGAAAGGATGAGAACAAATGAGGGAACAATCACTACTTGAAACCTTAGCGGTCAGGTTACCCACTCAAACAAAATTCTAGGACACAATGTCTGGTATCAAACTGCTTTGTGTAAACAGCATATAATATGAAGATGTGGGTATTTTGAGGATCTGACTCAGATGTAGGTAGCTGACCTACCCAGAACTCCAGCTAAAGATGCTTTAATCTTTTTGTGAGGCCACTGTAAAGGTGCAGAAGGGAAGGCGTGGGCACTAAGGCAGTCCGGATGTGTTCTACTGAGGCGTTATGATGGACACCCATCCATCAGGGCATGAATGAGTGTGCACCTGAAAGGAAGGCAGTCAAGCACGGACATGCCTCACTCTGAGTATGTTTCTCTTTTCCGTGTTCCTCAGCTTTAAATATTTGGAGACCATGCTGACAGATGTAAGTCAATACCCTAATTATGTAGAGCTGTTACACCTAAATACATTTTACTTTTAGCATTTGTGAAATGAAGCTGATGAGTTGATGGTTGCAAACTGTTTCAGGAAGCAGTGTCAATCTACTCTATTCCATAGCCTTGTGGTCTTGATATTTCTGTAGCTGTTGCATATCTCCGGGAATTTACAAACACAGAAAAAATCTTCCTCTGCAAGATTCCTCTGTATTAGTTATGGTTGGATTTTTAAGGTGTATTTTGACCAGCAATATTTTTTCTAATTCAAACATGAATTGGAGAACTCTAAATAAGAGTGGAATTGGTTGGATCCAGAGGGAAGGCTATGGTTGATTTTTAGATTTTGGTCCTTGTGGATTGCTCACGAGTGTCTTAATCCTACTCAGTAGCACATCAAATTCTGTGTCAATCATGTCCTCGTATTAAAAGCCAGAACTTTTGTTTTCCAGTCAATGTATTGCCAGTTTCTTGCCATACAAATTCAGTCAGCTATGAGTTTTAACAATACTTATACTGCATACATTTTAATGTGTTTAATGTATTTATTTTGTTTTGTAGGAAAGAAAAATGCTAACTCAGGTAATTTTCTGCAAGATAGTGTGGGGGGAGGGGGAGGGTGTTCTTCATTTCTGTGTAGCTACATTCAAGAGATTACTCCTGAAGTGTTGGATCTGACTTTCATTACTAACAACCATTTTCAACTCTTAAGGCAATAGAAAGTTTCTCATCAGTTAGGAGTGATTTAAGGCAACATTCAGCAACCTGATGTTAGAGAATCAGTTGATTATGTACAATTAGTCAGAGTCAGGAGCACATCAGCAACACTTCAGTGAACGCTGTTTCTCCCTGTGATCAACTGTGACTTCCATGTCCAAAATTGATGATTTTGAGGCAGAAGTGCTTATCTGGAGAACTGGATAACAAATGGAATACGTGACTTCCCATCCTACCAGTGCTGATTTGAATCCAGACAAAATAATAAGTGATGTCATAAATTTATCAAAACGTCCAATAAGAAACGCCAAGTGAAAGTGATGTTAGTTGGATGCAGAGGAAAAACATATACTCCCCAACTAACTGTCAGGCACAGTCATCGTAGAGGATTTTATTATACTCCATTTTGTTTAAAATTTTAATTCAAAGGTTAAAGATGTCTTGATAGACCACAACAAAAAAGTATGTCACCTACAGCAAAGCAAAAGAAAAGTGTAATGTGGACATACAAAAAATATCTCCATGGGCTGAGGGAACAGAGAAGGCTGTGGTATTTCTTGACTAATGCCACAGATACTCTTTTGTATCATCTTGCATCCTTTGTGCATTTGTAAACATAAGCTCTGAGATACCAACTGTGCAAAATCCTTGAGTTCTAGAGATTGTTTTTTCACAGAGTGAAATGTGAATTGCCTGTCAGTTCGTCCATATGTGCTAGCAGATGAGGAATACTGATGAGATGTTATGCTTAATGATGTTAGTGATGACTAAGCAGCAGACATGGTAGGAGAACGGGCAAATTATGGTGATGGGAGCACTGTAAGTATCTAGTTGCAAAACAAGAGAACTAGTGTCTGGGAATAAGAGCTCTTGAGACTTGCACAGAATGTTCAGGAGGTTTGAACAAGAGACAGTAACACAGGAGTATACTTCCTCTGGGCAGAACTAGTGAGAAGAGATGAGCGTATCCAAGGCACAAGTCAAGACCAGAAGGTGCTGTCCTCACCAGAAAATGGGAGCAGCCTCCATCATGACTTGCAGAAAGCTGTGCAGTGAGCACAGAGCTTAATGGAGAGTATGCCCAAGTAATAAGAAAATGTGAGAGTGATGTATGTTATAGAATCTGCACTATGACTGCAGATGCAGTGAATTTTATATAACACTCTGGGAGTTATTCAGTCAAGGAAGAAACACAGAGATGTTCACATTCAAGAAGAGATATGCTTGTTAGAATTGTTGGGTATAGGGCAAACAAAGAGAACAAGCCCTGAGGGTACAAATTGGATAAGGTATGGATTCATGTTTTGTAATCATAGAATCAGGGCCTGCTCTGAAGAGATACACAGAGAATCAGGGGATGACGAAATTCTAGAGTATATCTAAACCAAGAAAGTCTTTTGAGCCCATTCTCCCAGTGAGCTGCAGCATGAAATCAGGTGAAGTACTTCTAACAAGGCTACTTACATGGCTATGACATCCAGGGACCATATGCCTGTGTGTTGGAAATGAAAAGTCTGTTCTTATTCTGCCTTTCTGTGGTCTCTCTAATCTGCTGCAAGGTTTTCTCCTGAAGCCAGAGTAAAGCAAAGGCAATTTCTGAACACCTTTCTCAGTAGAAGATGCTCCACATCTGTCACAATAGAGTAATCAAACAGGGGAAAAAGGTGTAGTGCAAAGATAAAAATGGAACTTAGATGATTTCAACCTTAAAAAGTGAATTAATGAAAGACTGTACTTTGCACCTGACCATGCAGTGCTGCATCTTTCTTTTACTGTCTCAGATCAGTTCTGCACACATCCAGTGTTAATTTTCTCAAATGGATCTGTAAAAGGAAATTGAAACTTCTAGCTGAGAGAACAACAACTGCTGAACCCCTTGTTGTAGTTTAGCTAGGAGATAAGAATCTAAGATATGTGTGCCTTAGTAGTGGTGAGAACATGTTTCCTAAATAGCTTCTCTTTGGGCTCTGTTATGTCACCATGAAACGTTCTTCAATCTAGTGACACTGGTTGCACAGAGTTATACTGAGGTGACTGAAGTATTGGTAAAAGGAGAAAGGGAACTGTGTAGAACATTGTTGTTCCTATAAAGAATGTCATCTGCAACAGGAAGCAAAGATTTCTTGGTAAATACAGGAGCTGACCTGTTCTGCAGCTGTTCCTTCATCAACAGCTCAATGAATACTATTTCATTTAGTTCATGAATATAGATGGCTAATTCCTTGGGGCAACTGATTCTATTAATACAAAGCATATGCACAACCACCACTAATAGCAGAACTCAGCTCTGTTTCTGGTAGTTTGACTTTATTCACTAGAGGCAAATGGCAATCTCAGAAGGAAAGAATGCTGACAAAAGGTTTCCCAAGACTGCAGTCGTTTTGCTTTAGTAAATCTAGACTTTTAAATGGAGTGGTAATGAATGTATGTACCTGGGCAGTTGATTTGAGACCTTCCACATCTCTTAATTTTGAGGCAGCTGGTGAGAGAATTTTTACTCTGTCTTCATTATGGAAATTAGTATACAGTGGGATGATTATAATGCAGATGGCATGAACATGATATAGTACCTGTGTAAATACTTAGATCAGCATTGCTCATATAAAACAGTGCACCCCAAACCATGCTTACTGCTCATGTTTCTAAGTGGTATCCTGGTACTTTCTGGACCAAGTGCATCCCTTCCATTTCCAATAGCATGCACTGCAAGGCCCTTCAGTGGCACAACTAAGTCTGTGTCTGCAGCAGGTGTGTCAGGAGACCTCTGAGTGTACTGTTATTGTCTCAGCCATGGTGTTTTTTCCTCTGGAGAAGACAGTTACAACAACTGTTATTCCAGTCCTTGCTAACATGGCAGCATTGTCCACAGATAACTCAGGTACTTTACCTTGCAGTGAGCTGGAATTGTTGGGGCTATATCATCCAGTGTTGAGAAATGAAATGACCACTAGTGCTCTGAAAACATCTAGATGAAGGAGGCTTGTTGTCAAGGTCTACTCTAGAGAGTTAGTGCTACACTTTCATCTCCCCTTTGTGGTCTTATACCTTCCCAGTTCTTACAAGTCAGTGGCTGATCCACACAGGGGCAGCCAAACCCACTGCTGGAAAAGTAATTATAGAGATGTTCAAGGTGTGATTTGAGGCCACTGTTACCTATTCTTCCCAAATCCATGGGTGTTTTCTGGAGCCTGTGCAACTTCTGTTCTTGTGTGTGGCATTGTTGCACCCCCTATGTATTCTTTGCTTCATCTGTCCACGCTCTGGTGGCCTGGATCCTCAGCCTCTCCTGACCAGAATGCCTACTGATGGGAAACCTTTCCCAGCCCTCTGTGCACAGTATTTGGTGTGTGACATTGACACAAACCCCAGCACCCTCATGAAAGCATTCCCCACGTTTATCTTCAGATGCAGCCACTTTCCAGAGACCGCTCAATGGCTGACCAGTCCTGGTGCAGTCAGTGTAGGGGAAAAGCACAGGAAGATGTGTGTGATTCTGTGATGATTGGGGGAACATTACCTGTTAGTTATCTGTGACTATAAAGAAGCTAACAGGAGATAGGGTGGGGGAAGGGCAACTTCATAAGGCTGTGAAAGTAGCAGCTGCAGCTTGCTGAGGGGGAGGAAGAGTGAATGCAGCAGGCATGAAGGTGGCAGAGGGCAGAACTGTCTAAGAAAGCCCTGAAGGATGAAAAGGAAGCACTTGCAGAAACTTTCCAGTGAGATGAGTTTCCCATCTCTCTCACACTCTTTTCATCTCTCTGGAGAATCCACCTGTCTGTCCTATGACCCGTCTGTTACTATGGCCCGATTCAGCATTTGCTATTAACTTCTGTAGATTTTGAGCAAGTGGAAAACCTTCAATCTCAATTTCTTTTTCTTTTTGTGTGAGCGACCTGGAGGCAGCAAGCAGTGTTAAAGTCCATGGTGCCTGATAGTGCTGGCTCCTGTCAGCTCCAGTGGTTCTACCAGAGGACACAGCTGAGCCCAGCAGCCAAGGCAGTGGTATTTCTGAGAAAATGTACTTACAAAAGGGCAGAACACTGGACAGACCGAAGAGGAGATGGAAGAAAGGTGAAAAATAGTAGAGGGAACACCAGGTTAGAGAAGGAGAAGTGCTCTGTGTTGGAGTAGATATCCCATGCAGACTGTGGAAAACCAATGCTGGAGAAGAGGAAATGTGAGAGAGAAGGAGCAGCGGAGAGAAACTGCTGGGTATGGTCATGTCCCTCCTTCTTCGACCCCCCTCAATCCTCAAGGCAGATGGAGGAATCTGGAGGGAAGTTGAATAGGGGAAAGTAGGGAAGAAAGATGGGGTTCTTTCTTCACTAGCTGTATGTATTTTAATTCGCAACAGATTAAAATATTTTCCTACGTCTATTTTGCTCAGGATGGTAACTGCTAAACAGATTCCATGTCTTATCTTGACACATGAGCTTTCTTATCCTTTTTTTTTTTCTCCAACATCCTGCTGAGAAGAGGAATTGACTGAGTGTCTGGGTGGGTCCACCCCAGAGCTCTCACCTAGGTTGGAAATGGGAGGCCTGGCAGCAGAATGTGCTGCTGCTGGATGTGAGGTTGTCAGAAGACCTAGTTGAGAGCTACTGCTGTATTTATTCTTCTTAAGATGTATGTTAGATAAATCCCAGGCATCAGCATCATTCTGGACTATTCTTTATTTGCCCCTTGTTTCATGCTTATTCCACTTCTACTGTCTTCATTTACATTCTCTGGAAGTGCTTTCAGTGTGAATGTATTTGTTTTCCAGGTGGAGTTTTGTGTTGTAATGCAACACGCTCTGACTAAATTCTGAAAACGTTGCTTCTGTTTCCTCTGTGAATACCATTGCAAGCAAGAGCCTGAGAGCTGTGGAACTTGGGAACAGAATTTTATCTGGAAAGAAAGTTTGAACCATGTGGCAGTCTTTTGGGATTTAAGACTTTCTGGAAGTAAACAATCAGGATCCACATTTCTGTAATGCTCCCCTTGTGGAAAAGAGAATGGCAGCTGTAGTTGCCTTACACTTTTCCAATGTAATCACAATTACATCAGTGCATTGAGCATTCAAGTGCCTTGGAAATGTCTTCCTCTACCAACACATATTACACTGGGAGACAGATGTTTATGTCATGTTATTTTATTCCTCATCAATCAGCAGTTTCCCAACCATCTTATTTTAACTTGACTATTTACTAATGAGCAATAAAACCCACAGTGCCTACAGCAACATTTGCACAGTGGGTCGTGAAATAGCAACACACACACGTACTCTTAATTTCTTTTCATGTTTATCACAAATCAAATCCTTCTCTAATATTTATGTCCTTGTTTAAACCTAAATCATAGTAGGCTACTCCTGTTCTTTCATTTCCTTCTAGTTGTGGTCATGGCATTTTGTCCACTAAGGTCTTAACGGCTTGTAGCAATCTTGGAGACCAAGCCCAATAAATTCCCTAGAGGCTATATGTCAGGATGCTGGAAATTCATTTCTGATTTTCTTTGGCTTCCTTAGCCTTCATTAATTCTGATTTTTTATGAAGTGGATCACAGCTAATTGGAAGTGAAGCTTCTTTCAGTTAAAATAAGTAGAGGGGTTGAGGTGAAGGGGTCCAGAGATGCCACGAGGCAAGATGGTTGTTAAGTTCCAGTGACACATGCAAAACTCTGTAGTCTTGGTGCACATTGCCTGAGATCATCTGTCTGCACAGTCCTACTGTCACAGAAAGCCAAAAAAGGCTTCTTTTGTTGGTCTTAGGAGAGCACAAGAAAGCATTTCAGCCTCGCACCAAATATTTGAGTTAGCAACAGGAAGCCAAAGTTGTGAGAGCTGTAAAGAGGACAAGATGCAGGAATGGTGTTCAGAGGGGTGGGCAATAAGAACTGACTCCTTTAATTTGAAGGGCTTTAGGGAGGGTGGAGATAAAGCCGCTGTTCATCAGATCCACTGAGGAAGAAACATAGAGACCAGACAAATTTGTAAGAAACACCAAAGCATGTGGAATATCAATATGATCCTCTTGAAAACTAATGTAGATAACAGGTAAATGAGGAGTATATGTGTAAGGAGTGAAGACTGAGAAGCCAGGTTTGATGTTCTTATTACAAAGGTGTAGCATCTTAATTACAGCACTGTAGTGCTTCCCATAGTACAATGGACTGTCTATATCATACTTAGCCCTTTTCTTTTTTTTTTTTTAGAGGAAAAATTACTTCAGCTGTGACTTGGTTTTCTTCAATAATTCCATATGCTCTAGCTTTGTGTGTCTGCTGCTGGGGACGGTGTCAGTGATATGTGCTCTGCTCCTGGAACAGAGAGTGCTGAGGAATGTATTGATGTGTGGATGTTCCTGGAGTTTATTTCCCAGCCCTTGACCTGCTTCTGGAGGAAATTCAGGGGCTTACATCAGTTGACTTTATCCTGCCTATAGATGGCTGCGCTGCTTCTCTAAGCTGAAACGTTTGAGTAGCTGCATTAACCTCTGTAAATGTTTAAATGAATTTAAAGTCTGCCATGGCAAGATGGGTAATTATGGTTTGTGAGCAAATTAGCCAAGAGTAACTGTGGAAAATGGGGCGGAAAGAGTAGCTCGTTGTTATTCTCATTGCAAGTGGCTGCTCCCCTGCTCCTTTTTGACTATATCAATGTTAAGACTTGTCTACGTAGAAGCTTGCACTGTTGTAGCTACATCTTTCTTTTTTTTTTTTTTAATGTTAGTTAAATGGATAAAAATGTGACATACACACTGGCCTTTATTTTGCATACTGTGTAGTCTTCTTCTCCTCCACCCAGGGACCAAACTGCCGCAGCCTCAGCAGGAGATATTTCCTCGGTTGAAGGTATGGTCCCCACTGGGAAACCCTGACAATGTCTGCCTTTGGTGTATCAGAACAGTAAAGTCTTTTCACCCTCAGGGACCCATTATTTCTCACCTATAACACTGCAGATTTTTAAGGTGTAAGGAGGGAGATAGCACCCAGAACCTACCAGAGCTTCCATGGTTAATGTGGAATTAGCCTGAGCATAAGAGGGTTTCATCTCATCCATGGAGGAAGAGATAAAGGGGCAGATTGAGGGCAGCAGATGGATAGCTGTGTAGTAAGTGGATTAGCTCAGCACAACTCAGCAGCAAGGCCAGGATGGAAATGATACTTGACCAGCCTGGCACCAGATACCTGCTAGCAGTCTGTTGTGGGAGGTAAATCTAAACTGTAAGGATGTACCTAAGCAAGGACAGTATTAAAACTGAGAAAGCTTCCTTCTGTATTTATTTTATATTTTCCTTTTTTTTTCCTTTTCTTTCTTTCTTTCTTTGTTTTTTAAAAGATATATAAATTCTCCTCTCCCCCCCAGATTGGTAACATATTTGTTCTATTTTTAAAAGATATATATTTTTATTTTTTTTTTTCCTGTCTTCAGATGCATTTTACAGCTATGGAGAAGATTTTCTCACAGAGTTCCATAGTTTTATTACCTGACTATAAAAGAACTTTCAGCCCACTTTTCATGGTTCTTATACGAGTGAAAGATATAGCAGAATCCCAATGTCTTCCTTATTAAAGTGCCAGGATCTCCTTGAAATCTGTCTTCTCCTCTAGCAGGTAGTAGTTCTTTAAGCTTGAGTATGCTGTGAACAGTGCATTACACTTTTTGTCTCATCTGCAGTAAGCAGACAGGAGGGGTCCACAAGTTGCAGTGCGTCTCAGTGCCATGTGTCTGTTCCTGGCATCTTGCTCCTAATTATGAAGCTCTGTTCTAGACTTGGAATAAAAATGCTTGCACTTCAGAATATTTCCCAGCCCATTTGCAAAGTCTACAACATTTATTGTTTTCATCATCTTTAATAGCACAGTTCCTCATTTTCTTGCCCTTTTATTGCTGTTATAGTAATGTGGGCTGTGACTTCATTTGACTTTTCTAAGTAGGCAGCATCACCTCTAGTTAGCGTTTAGGTGGGAAAATGTCTGAGGGGCTTCTGAGAATGTAATGTTTGTTCAGAATGTGACATGATTCCATCTAAAATGAGACTGAGAATATGCTGGTAAGCGACATATCATAAAATGTTTACTCATAAAAATAAGTATTTTCCTGTGCAAACTGTTATTTCAAGTATGGCCTTACCTACTGTAGTGTACAACCACTGCATGTTTTTTGTCTCAGTCTTTCCTGTTAGAGCTGTGCTCAGTTGTGAAACTTATGAAATTTCAGTGGTGTGGAGAACTGAAAAAGCATCTCCTTACATACTGTAGTCTAATGACGTTTCTGTACTGATGTAGCTTTGTCAGTTAGTGATATTGTGCAAACCAGTATGTCTTTTCAGCATGACTGCTAGTTTCTGTGTCTGACACAGGCTAAAGTTTGTTTTTCTTCTTTTCTAGACAAATAGCTTGTTGTGCTTAGTTGGGTTTACATGGCAGGGTTTTGGTAGAGGTGGGGCTTGCAGGGGTGGCCTTTGTGGGCGCTCTGCCCCATGTCAGAGCTGAGCCACGAACAGCGCTGGGTGTGCTTTGGGAAAGCAGACTGAAGGAAGGGAACGACTGCTGCACAACTGCAGCTGGGAGAGAGGAGTGAGAAACGTGGGAGAACAGCCCTGCAGCCATCCATGTCAGTGCAGGAGGAGGGCAGGAGGTGTTCCAGGTGCAGAGCAGCAGCTCCCTGCAGCCCAGGAGAGGCCCTTGGAGGAGCAGGCCGTCCCCCTGCAGCCCATGGTCATCACACAGAGCAGATCTCCCTGTGTAGCCATGGAGGAGCCCATGGGGCAGCAGTGGATGTGTCCTGAAGGAGCTCACAGCCCATGGATGTTCCTGCAGGAGCAGCTCAGGCCAGAGCTGCAGCCCATTGAGAGCAGCCCACAGTAGGGCAGGAGGGCTGGGGGAGCTGCAGTCTGTGGGTACCCGTGTGGAGAAGTGCTTGAAGGGTAGGCCCTGTGGTATGGAGCTCTGTCGTATTGAGCTCTGTGGCATGGAGCCCTGTGGTATGGAGCCATGTTTGAGCAGTGCTGGCAGAGCTGCAGCCTGTGGGAAGCTCAACAGGATCAGTTCAGGAAGGACAGCATTACAGGAGGGACCCCATGTGGAGGAGAGGCAGAGGGACCATGAAGGCATGAAGATTTCATTTGCTTTTAGTTTCTCACTGCTTTAGTCTGTTAGTAAGTAGTAAATAAATTGTATTTATCTCTCTACACTGAGCCTGTTTTGCCCATGACTGTAGCTGGTGAGTTATCTCCCTGTCCTTATCTCAGCCCTTGTGCCCTTTTTCATCGTATTTTCTCCCCCTCTTCCTTTAAGGAGAGAGGAGGGAGAGAGCAATGTGCTGAAGTTTAGATGGTCATCAGTGTGAAACCACCGCATGTATACAGAATAGCACCCATACAATGGGAATTTATTGCCTTAATTTTACTGCTACATCTTCATGTGTGGTCAAACCAAAGTTGGTTCAATTCCATTTTCTGAAGCCATTAACTGAGGCCCTGCTACAAATGTCGTTATTACTATTAGTCCTCATACCTTTGCCAAGTTTGTATCCTGAATAATAGAGTGTTCATGACCCAAACCCTACATTTTTTCAAGGTGATGCTAAAACACTCACAGATAGCTCAAGATTAAGTTTATACACTTAAAAAAAATAGTATAATAGTATTTTTTATTTCCATTGCTTTGAGGTCTGTTTTGTCAGCCTCCAAAGATAACATTAATCTTTGTCACTTTGTTGCACTGGAGCAGTGAGGGTGCAATTTGACCCCGCAATTTAATTAACAGTTCTGTTGATAATGTGCTGGCCAGTGCTGGAGCTTTTGCTGCCATAACTCTCCAGGTCAGACAGAACTAAAAGGAGCAAAAGGAGGCACTGAGGAAAGCAGATGTTACTAGATTTATGGACAGGAAGGAGAGCCATTGTGTAATAGATATAGGATCTTTTAAAATCAGTTTGCTTTCCTCCCGGCATCTCACTTTTATCATAAACTGCTGTATAGTGTCATGGTGTTCTGTTAAGCAGATGGTGCATTCTATCCCAATGGTGTCTGCTTACTGCTTGTGGATGAAGTGATTTCACTATACAGGTAGTTAAAGTGCAACTTGAGGTTCTCTGGCAGCCTGAGTTGTTACTTAGAGAGTCTTAAAATGGAAGTCATGGTTAACTTGTTGCTCATTTTAGTTTATCCACACATAACAAGCAGTATGCATGTGTCTAAAAATACAAGTAAACACAGATATATAAGTGCACCTGTGGAGGTTTTCAGCGAGCTTAGTCTCTGTTTGGGGGAAGAAATCTGTATGTTGTGGCAGCTGTGGGTTATACTAGGTAAACTTTTCAACAGTAGGGATAATGAAGAAATATATGGAGCTTGTAGAGCTCTTTAGGAATAGTCTGGATAAACATCTGCCAGGAGTAGTGTAGGCATTGAAGTGCTTCAGGGGACAGGAGCATGTATGCAGAGAATGAGTGCCTGAGGTATCTTCACTAGCATCCAATTTCTAGGTAACAGGTTTGCTAATCAACCCCTGAATCTTGAGACTCGCAATCATGGGATTTGAGACTTAGACTCCAGGCAGCCTCAGAGGAAGCACGTGGTGGTTTTTTTTTCCACTCTGGTGTTTAGGTTTCCAGCGAACTGATAGGATGTGAATGCTACACCGGCAGGAAATTTGTCTGGCCCTTTTTTTTTTTTTTTTTTTTTTTTTGACTCATCCAGTCAGTTCTTTCTTTCTGCCCACCTGTTCTGCTTTTCAGACTGTTTGCGGGTAATTCCTCCCATTGGTTTACTCTGAGCATCAAATTGAGAACTTGTATGTGTTGGGTTGGAAACCTGGGATGCTCCCGACAATCGCTGAAATGATAAAATGCTGGTTGGGATGCTAGCTTTGTTCTTTCTGCATCACTGGAGGATTTCTGAAGTGCACCCTGAAGTGGCATTACTAACCTGTGTTATCTTTGAAAAAGATTTTCGCAGCTTTGGCTGTATGTGATCTTCCTTTACAACTTTCAGAAGAGAGCTTTCTAAACAGCTGTTGCACTACTTGCTGCTTCCCTACCTCCTTTATTTTTTAACACTTTGCAAATGCGATGTGCTTTCTTAAATAACTGAAATCTCTCCCTCATATGTAAAATACTAAGAAATGTTTCGATCAAAGGGATTGTGGCACATTAGTTTCAAACTTCAGCTGCTTTAATAGCACCCTTAAAATTATTCCTATGTCCATTCAAGATACAGGTAGATTTTTGTCCCCTCTTGCCTTTCTTTTCTTTTATACTTTCTAAAATCTGTACCACTGTTGTCTAAACAGTTTGAATAGAGTGACATTCATTTGCATCATTACTGGAAGTGCAAACACATTTCCCATACTAGTGTGAGGCCTAAACACTTAGAGGATGGTTAAAGGAATGATAGCAATCTATGGATCTGCTGAAGTGTCTCACATGGGACACAAATATAGTGCCTCTACACATGATCACTGTAAGGAGGGTTTTTCAGCTTTTCTTTTCTTCTGATTCCCTTCTTCCTCCTATTTCTTCAAAGGAAAAGGTGCTAATGCTGTCCCAGTCTGATTAGTAAACAGGACTGTACTGTGGGAGCAGGCAATGCTTGTTCTTGTTCTCTAGCCATTTATCAACATTTATAAATAGATCATCTTGATACCTTTTCAAGACAGCTAGTGTTGTGGTGATTTTATTTGATTTGCTCTCCTCCAGAAAGGATAATTATGACAAATGCTTCCATTACCTATTGCTAGTGCTTTGGGAAAGGAAGAAGCCTATGATTGCAATTAGCTCCTGTAGACAGAAGGAGAACTTCAACTCAAACTAGATTTGCTGTTGGTGTTAACTGTTTCCTATGCAGAAATCACTACTCACTGAAGTCTGACTTTTCTGTAGGTGAGAAAGATACTGAACAGTGGGCGCAGCACTGAAGCTAAGTGGGCACAACAGCTTGACGTTGAGTGATAACACTACAAAAGTCAGACAGGATTGAGCCATGACATTTACTTGCTCTAGTCCTCTCCAGAATGTCAGAATGAAGCTCTCTTTTTCGTTTTTCAATTTCTGTCATTTCTGTCCCGAATTTTCCCAAGGTCATTGCTCTCTCAGACAAAAATTTTGGCAGACTTCTTTCAAGCCTACTGCCCCATTTACAGTTTCTGCCATCTTCATCCTTTTTTTAGACAAGACTTTCTTTGGTGCATGCTCAGTTTCCTCCTGTTTCAAGCCTGGGTTGGGAAAATCTCTGTAATATCTCGTTGCATAAGACAGTATGTTTTCCAAGGAAAGACTGCCTATTACTAATGTAGTTAGGTTAATTTTTCTCTGCACAGATGTGTCATTACTCTCTGCCCCAATCTGTCAGGAGGGCAGAGGAGGCTCTTCAGCTTCATTCTCCCTTTCACTTCCAAAGTGATAGATATCAAAAGCCATTACAAAAGGAAGAAAGGGGGTTGGCTAGGAGGTTGCAGAAAAGGAAAGGTTAATTTTCTTCCCATCTTTTGGGTCAGCAACTTATAGGAATTTAACACCCATATCCATCAGAGGGTTTGGAATATCAAACAGGTCTGTTGTCCTCCAGTCAGGAGACCTGTATTGGCTTTGGAGGTGAGAGCAGGTCCCTCATAACTATTTGTAGTGTTGAGTCAGGAAATCCTTTTGAATTGTCTGAATTAAGATTGAATATGTTGGTCGAATTTTTAAATGCTCTTAGTTATATACAGTAATAACAACACATCAGTAGGCAATACTCTACTTTCTAATTGCTTCCAGCATCCCCAGCTAGACTCTTTCCATAGTTCAGCCTGATTTATACCTCATATTTGCAGGATATTTGCAGTTGCAGGATGTGGTGTTAAGAAACATTATACTTGGGTAGTTATGTAAAGTACTGTTCCTGTTAAGCTGTTGTGGAAGAAACTGCTTTGAACAGTGGACTTTATCAAAGAAAGTCTCTTAAAATCTCTATATGACTTTTTTTTTTTTGTCTCAGTAATGGATTGCTTGTCTTTTTCTTTTTTTTTCTTAAAACTGAACAGCAGCAATAAGTGTATAATCAGCAGAATAAGCATAATGGTTAACCCCTCTCAGTCAGTTTACACGTCTGGAATCTGATACATTCTTTTCAAATTTATTTGTATCAGGATGCTTTCTTGACAGCTAGGGTACAAGATGAGGGGTTTCTCATATTTTTTGCCTGGAACACAGAATTGTAGAATCATAGAATGGCATGGGTTGAAAAGGACCACAATGATCATCTAGTTTCAATCCGCTGCTATGTGCAGGGTTGCCAACCACCAGACCAGGCTGCCCAGAAAACATATGTCAGTATGTCAGCATATTGACACAGGGTGATTCCCATTCATTTTCTGGTTAGTGTTTGGTGATCGGGCATGTTATCCTATGAGGATTGCCTGTATTTGTCATAGTATTATTTTTTTCATGTGTAGAACTTCTAACTCAGTCTCTGTACCTAAGGCTGAAGATCTCCTTCTTGCCTTCTTTCAGATGGCTGAGTTACTCGACTGCCTTTGTCACTGTGGTTGGTTTCTGTTCTTCCACTAATGAAGGGCTAATCAGCACTACAGATAAGTCTGTTTTTCTAAAAGGGACAATTCCGTAGATATTTTTCTACTTAACATCTTTAAACCTTTGCTTAATTCTTTCAAGTTCTATGCTACATCAAAATATGCAGATTGTTGAAATTACAGTGTGTATACATATCAGTTTATTCGTGCTCCATTCACCTAATTTTATCAGTTATCTGACCAGTGTATGGCTTTTTAAGTGTCCACAATGCTGTGGAACTATACAGTGGGACCCAATGCATGTAAATGTGAATGCTTGTCTTCTGTAACTATTCCTTAATATTAGTGCCATACATATACCCAGACTTTTTTTTTCCTTTATTCCATTCAATGGTCATGGAATCATAGAATGACTTGGATTGGAAGGGACCTTAAAGATAACCTAGTTCCAACCCCTCTGCTGTGGTCAGGGTTACCATCCACTAAATTAGTCATTGGATCAGGTTGCCCAGGGCCCCATCCAAACAAACCTTGAAGAAACACTTCCAGGGATAGGTCATTCTGGCTTCTGGTGAAGATTTTATGTACTTTAGCCAGACTTTCCAAGTGCATACTGTTGTTATTCACTGCATCTCATCATTTAATTTAATGAAGGATTTTCAATCAGTGTCAATAAAAATGGAGATCTGCAAAGGGCAGTTCTTTTTTACATATTGTTATAGTAGGTCATGAGGGAGTGACAAGAACTTAGTGATGTTGTCCTGTTATGACTTACTATAACATAAGCTTTGAACATTCAAAGCTTGCATCATCTATAAATCACCAAGCACTACATTTTTACTCATTAAAGATCCATAAAGAATCCTTCAGCACATTCATCATGATTAGTTCTCTGAAAATTTCAACACAATTCCATAGTGACTTGCATGGAAATACTCCATATTAACACTGAACTTGAGCAGTATATGAGTGAAGACATGAACCTTCCTACAGAGTGGTGATGGCAAAAAGGAGCCACGTCATCTTGCTGGTGGTAGAACACTTCAGGTCCTCCAAACCTGCTAACCTCTTTTATATACGTGTATTAACTGACTGAAAAGCAAAGGAGAATATTTTTTGTGCTTTACTTACAACTCAGCTAAGATCTTGTTGCCTCATATTATTTTGTGGAGTTGCTTGTAAGACATGTTTGTAGACAAACAACAGAAGCAGTTTTAAAGATTGATTCAGAAAACAAAACCTGAGAAAATTTGTAGAGTGTGTTTTTTCTTCCGAGAGTGAACTTTTTGGAGCAGTCATGGTTACTTTAAGTGCAGGCTATAGTGAAGGCCCTGCAGTTATCAAAGGAGAGCTGAACAGGGATTGGTAAGTGAAGGGAATTCTCCTGGCACAGTCAAGGCCACAAAAGCTCATTGGGTCTTGACAGCTCTTCAGTCTTTTGGTTCTCTTAAAGTCAAGAGTTCAGCGCTGTGACAGTGAGTAATGGTGCAAAGACCTGAGGAGACATAGGAACCCCAACTGATTTCAGTCTGTTTCGGGTAATAACGACTTTTAAGTCTACTCCAGCCATGTGTGAAGCCACACACCTCATGTCCTGAGAGGCACTGCATAAATTTGTGGGAATGGCAGTTGGTCAACATTCTGTACAATCCCTTCCTGTCAGTGTGTTTCTTTGAAGTCAGAAAATGGTTTTTGCTTAAGGAATTTTCCATCCAGAAGTACTGTCAAAGTCCCTTACTGTGCTAGTGAATATTCT